>JANHFM010003589.1:0-25514 GCA_032468115.1 Grayia smithii
CTTAAAGGAGGCAGTGGTTCGACCCCTACTCAAGAAGCCAGCCCTGGATCTGGACTCGCTTAACAACTTTTGTCCCATCTCCAACCTTCACTTTATAGCGAAGGTTGTTGAGTCCGTAGTGGCACAACAGCTCCCACAATTCCTGGAGGAAACGGAATATCTAGACCCGTACCAATCGGGTTTCAGGCATGGTCACAGCACAGAGACCGCATTGATCGCCCTGGTGAATGATCTCTGGCGGGCCCGGGATGGTGGTTGCTCCTCCATCTTGATGCTTCTTGACCTCTCAGCAACTTTTGATACCATAGACCATGGTATCCTACTGCGGTGTCTTGGGGGGTTGGAGGCACCGTTTTACGGTGGTTCTCCTACCTCTCCGGTCGCTCAGAGTTTGTATGGGCGGGGGGGTCAGAGGTCCTCCTTGAGGCCCCTCTCTTGTGGGGTGCCTCAGGGGTCAGTCCTCTCCCCCCTGCTCTTTAACATCTGTATGAAGCCACTGGGTGAGATCATTCGTAGTTTCGGGGTGAGATATCATCAGTACGCTGATGATACTCAATTGTACATCTCCACCCCGGACCACCCCAGGGATGCTCTCTCTGTGCTGTTGCAGTGCCTGGCGGCGGTACAGATCTGGATGAGTAGGAATGGGCTTAAACTCAACCCCTCCAAGACTGAGTGGCTGTGGCTACCGGCATCTCAGGGTGTAGAGGCCCCATCCTTTGTGATGGGAGGGGAGTTATTGACTCCCTCTGATAGGGTGCTCAACTTGGATGTCCTCCTGGATGCTCGGCTGTCTTTAGAAGACCACCTGATGGCCGTCACCAGGGGGGCCTTCAACCAGGTTCGCCTGGTGCGCCAGTTGTGCCCCTTCCTAGATTGAGATGCCCTTCGCATGGTCACTCATGTCCTGGTTACCTTGCGTCTGAACTACTGCAACGCCCTCTACATGGGGCTGCCCTTGGGGCACATCCGGAGGCTCCAACTGGTCCAGACTGCAGCTGCGCGGGTGGTTACGGGAGTTTCCCATTACTCCCATGTGACACCTCTCCTGTGCGAGCTTGCACTGGCTACAAGTGGCCCTCTGGATCCGTTTCAAGGTGCTGGTGCTCACCTATAAAGCCCTACATGGCATTGGCCCAGGGTACTTGCAGGACCACCTTTTGCCATCTCCCGATGCCCCGTGCACTCACACAGGGCTGCCCTCCTCAGGGT
The DNA here is from genome assembly GCA_032468115.1 of Grayia smithii. Lineage (NCBI taxonomy): Eukaryota > Metazoa > Chordata > Lepidosauria > Squamata > Grayiidae > Grayia > Grayia smithii. Next base: position 1,213 of record JANHFM010003589.1, read on the forward strand.
GCCATCAGCTAGGCAATGTCGGCTGGTGGCTCCCAGGGTGAGGGCGTTCTCTGTGGGCGCACCGACCCTCTGGAATGGGTTACCCACTCAGCTGCGATCCTTCCGCTGTGAACTGAAGACGTGGCTGTTCCAGCAGATTGGCTGACTGATGGGGGTTTTAATTTAACTGTTTTAATTGTTGTTTTATTTGCTATTTTTTTAACTTTGAATTTTAAATTAATTTATTATTGTTCGTTGTAAAGGTTGTGAGCCACCCCGAGTCCCTCGGGAGAAGGGCGACATATAAATCGAACAAAATAAATAAAATAAAATAAATAAACACAATTACCTGGGCTCCTTGTTTGCTAAGAATACTAGCAGAATAAGTAGCTGTGTTACTACTGTTGTATCCAGAAGTTGGTCCTGAAGACAAACTAAGGGTGGAATCTGTGTGTAAAGTGCTTGTGCTTACAAGAGTCTTCAGCTTAGTTTCTTCCTATTATAAATACAACAATATTAAGAAATGCTGTAAAACAGGCAGGTTTAAAGCTTGTTCATTCTAGTTCAGATAGTCATTTAACTTTATAACTATTTCATTTACTACTTCATTTGTTCTGCTTGCACTTTTTTGTTCAGAAGATAAACAAAAAAGGTGAATGATGATGTCCTCTAAATGGTATTGTCTTCTAAAATGAGTGACCTAAGAATCATACCTGGATGTTAAGTAATTGAAATCTTCAAAAAAAAATTTAAGGAATTACACAACCCCATTTGGGTTAAAATTGATGCATTCTTTCCTCTTCAATTTTCTCTAGCAATGGAGCTACCTCAAACTTAGAATATAAATTAAGACAGATGTGATTGACAATCTTTAAAATGTTTTGCAAACGATTATATTTCACGCATTCAGCTACAAAGGATTCTATCATATAATGCACAAAAAAAGTTGATACATTATATACCTTCAGGCATGCCCAGATTATAAGATGCAGCCTTTAATTAATACAAACTGTGAAAACTAGCTGAAATAATTTTAAAAACTTGCCTTCTGCAGTTGAGAATATATTTGTTCTCGAATACGCTTCTTTTCTTGCTCAGCTCTTTCCCGGAGCTTGTCCCTCGCTCGTGCAATTTCAGTTTTAGTTTCTTCTTGTGCTTTTTGATATTCTCGAAGCAGCTGTTCAATCTCTGAAGGATGCTGGATCCTGATTTTTGGTTCCTGAACCCTTAAAAATGCCATTATAGTATTCTTTGTATTGATTTGTAAGTCACATTGTAAGCTTTTAGGACACGGTATGAATGCTTTTAAAAATAAAGAATAATTCTGTTTCTTAAGAATAGTAAATGTTAGAATGAGAACTAATTCTGAACTTAGGAAAGAATTAAAACAGGAACTACTATCAGCCTAAATTGATAAATCATCATTGCAGGATGAAGACCGCTTCACTGATGGTTGGGAAGCTGCAGGCAGAGGACCAGTCCTTTCATGGCTGACATCCTGAGCAGTCATTCCTAGAACGGCAGTGGCAGGGCTACAATCTGGATGTGGACAGAGGCATGTCATGGCATGCAGTCCAAATGCTTGCCAGACTGCACTTCCCATCCTGAGAGGCAGAAAGGCACCTGCCAGGGAGTCCAGCCCTAATTATGAATGCCGCAACTTCACCATGCCTTGAGCCCAGACTGGGTCAATGTTTCTTCTGGTGGAAGTGTGTTTTCCCCTCCCCATTTGTCCTGAATTGTCCCGCAACAATGATTCCCCTCACTATGAATTGTCCCGTTCCTGCATTCCTGTTGGCCAGCCCATTAGGGGTTGATATTTCTTCTAATGGAGCACCAAACTGTCCCCATCTCTAGCTGGCCATGGTGATTTGTTCTATGCCAACCCGTGCTCAATTAGCTGTGCCAACCCATCCATGCCAACCTATGCCCACCTATCCGTGCCAACCGGGCCATGCTGAGTTATCCATGTCAAGTCATCTACACCAACCCAGTTGTGGCCACTCATCCACGCTGACCTGGCCATCCTCACCCAACTGCGCCCACCCTGTCACAACCACACATCGGTACCCACCCGTCCACACCAACCTGGCTGTGGTGAGTTGTCCTAAATCCTTCTAAATGGCCCTGGTCACCCTACCTTGTATTTTCTACAACATCTCGTCTCAACTGCTGGAGGTATTCACGGCGTCGGCTGGGCAGATCTATTTCTCTCTGGCTACTGTCCAGGGTTTGCAAAAAATTCAGATGCTTTTGTGGACTAAGACTTCGACTCCTTCTGAAGCACTGAAGTCTCTCTTCTCTCTGTTTCCTTAAAATTTCAATTGATTTCTTGTGCCTATTATGGAAATGTGGGAAAGGGTACTTAAAAATAAAGTTGTATTTTTCTTAAACATTAAAAATTTTACAAGATCAATAGAAGGGAGAAGATAACGTATCAGATGGAAGGAATATAACCTTGTCTAATACGCAGGTTGAACCCAAGTCTGAAATAAACTCGCTATTTTTAATACACATTATTTCCAGATTAGGATGCCTTGAGCTGCAATCCCTTCGCTGAAGTGTTTTATAGTTATATAATGCTTCCAGTGTTACTAGAATATATAATCCCTAATTTACTAGAGAGAAGATTAACTCACAATCCCCTGCCATTGTCTTACTCTAACTACTAGGTTAGAGGTTACTCTGCCAATGCTGAGTAATATTTGAACATGTTCTGATAATATTATACTTCAGGTTTCCCTCTCTCCTTCCTTTTTCTCTTCTCCCTTCCCTATCATTGGTTGTTAGTAAGAAATTAGTAATTAAGTTCACAGAAGCGTATGCCTTTTAATAATAGCTATCAGTACTCCTTCTGATTTATGGTTCTGAGAAAAAATTCATTACACATTATCAAGAGGCAAAGCTCTTTAGAAGATATGATTAACAGCAGTTGCTCAAATTTCAAAATATCTAATTCTGTTCTGCAATATTCCATTTTTCTTCTGTTGATGGCGGTACAGGTATGGTACAGGTAGTCCTGGACTTACAACCATTTGTTTAGTGACCATTAAAATTTAAAACAGCATTGAAAAAAGTGACTAATGACTGCTTTTCACACTTACAACTATTGCAGCATCCCCATGGTCACATGATTAAAATTCCAAACACTTGGCAACTGACTAATACTTCTGACAACTGTAATGTTCCAAGGTCATGTGTTCACCTTTGGCAACTTTCTGACAAGCAAAGTCAATAGGGAAGCCAGATTCACATAACGACTGTGTTACTAATTTAACAACCGTAGTGATTAACAACCATGTCAAGAAAGGTCATAAAATGGGGCACAAATTCCTTAGCAACAGAATTTTTTGGCACAATTGTGCTCATAAGTTGGGGACTATTTGTATATCAAACTCTTGCTGTATTTAGCCAATCTGTAATGTTGAGAAAATAATTACCTTTCATAAAGCTGCTGTTTTATGGGCACTGCTGTCAATTCCTCACCCACTATATTCTGAAGAATCCTGAGTTGTGCATCAGTTTCACCAATCCCATAGGTTAGCTTTGCTTCCGTGAGTTCCACAGTAAGAGGTTGCTGACTCATATCTAAATGTATTCCAGACATAACCTGGGCACGCTCTCTTCTTAGTCTCTCAATCTCTCTGGCTCTCCTTTCGCTAAGTAGAGATCTCTCTTCTATTTCAGTGGTTCTTCTGTTAATCGTTTTCCCTTCGGTCTGGCTGTGGATATCACTAGCACTTAGTGTCAGGCTAGTCAAGGAAGAGTGAGGTGCTCCCTTCACACCACACCAATTGCTGAATTTATTGTGCATGGGCAGGTCACGAAGACTGTAACTTCGATGTCTGTGGGCTTTTACTAATGAAGTGTTCCCATCTAGCAAGATTTCAGTATGACATACACTATCAATATCAGATCCTGTTTTTGTATCATCGTCATCATCCTCTTCATCAACATCATTATCATCGTCTTGCATGTCACTCATTTCTGACCTGAGAAAAGAACCACTCTTCTCATTTCTCCAGAACTGGGGGCATGTTTGAGAAGAATCAGGAACACATTCATGAGTTTCTTCAGATTTTACACACAAAGAGGTATGAGGTTCACCTTCATTCTTAGAAGGTGAACATTCTGAATTTCTAATGGAGTTTCCACTTTTAATTCCTCCCGAGAAGTTTCTTGCCCTTCTCATAGCTCGTGTCTGATGAAATGAATGTTCTGTGGGAAGGGTTTCTCCATGATCATCAATTATATATTCCCCATGGCTAGAAAGTTCTAAAGTACTGCTTGAGTGATAAAGTCTTTCAGTGTGAACTGCAGTGTGTGTGTCAATGGTCAATCTTTGCTTTTGTTTTGAAGTACCCTTTTTGGAAAGCACTTTGGTCCTGCTTTTGTCCAAGCCATTTCCAGATCTTTTATGAATATCCTTGCTCTCTCTAGGTGTGCTAGACTCACTGTCTATCTCAGCATGGGAACAAGTATCAAGACATGATTCCCAAGAACACCTATTGTACTGTAGATCTGAGTCCTTTTTCTTCAAACCAGTTCCTGAATTTTCATTATTTTTCACCTGTTTCCCATCTGATGCTTTGGAAGAACTGGTTGAAATCTCTGATGTAGGTTGCTGATTGATTGGACTTGCACTTAGTGTCAAAATTGGGGAAGAAGCTCTGTCAACTAGCAAGTTGTTTTTACAATACAGTTGCCTTGTTTCTGAAATGCTCGTTTTATCAATAGGATTCTTATCTTGAAAGTAACAGTTGGGAGACAGAGAAATACAAGAAGCAGGATTACTAGCAGCAGTAGCTGAAGACTTAAGTCTAGAATTATATAATGGGGGTGCAGTTGGATATACTTTGGGACTATTGAAAGCAGGTGTTGATGAAATAGTTAATGGTGTTTTAGGCACTTCTGAGGAAGAACTGGAATGTATACCTAAAGTAGATTGAGGCATATAATAATGTCCTTGAGTATCAACATCATGACTTCTTATGTCAGGCATACTCAGCAATTTCCTTCCTTTGGTTTTTGATGTTCTTTCCTTAGGTAGAGTTATAGTATCTGGATGCACTAGCTTCACAATAACATTTACTTCCTGAGATTTCACTAGTTCAGTTTTCATATTAGCATTAATTTGTCTGTCCTCAATTGTATTTCGAGGATGTCCTAAAATATCAGTTTGAATGCCTATGTCTTCGGTTGTTTGAGTATGGCGATCAAACATGCCAAAGCTTGTTCTCTGTTCAACTGCTTTATGGTAATTTGGTTCGTCGTCCTTTATTTTTTGAAAGGACAAATTTCCAAGCAGCTCAGAGGTGTTGTGAAGAAGCTCTGAAAGATGCATGGAAATGTTCTGCACACTTGACCAAGAAGAAGGTTCTTGGAATGAACTCTTGCTTGGCTCAGGTTTTCTTGAAGGGAGGTCTGTATAGCTTCTGCGATGCCTCTTCTGTCTCTTATGCTTTGCTGGAGCTTCTGTCTGTGTTTCCCGATCACAAATAAGTATTTCTTGATGTTTATTATATGATAAATTTGTTTTAGTGGGGTAGAATAGAACAATTTCATCAACTGGTGTGGAAGTATTTTCAGATTGTTGAGTGCATCTCATATCTGGAAGAATGCAATTTTCTGGTGTGTTTATAAGTTCATCCTGAGAAATAGTTGTATCATGTTTGTCATTTCCATCAGAATGTGTAGAATCAAAACTTTCTCTTGCAACGTCCCACCTTTGGAGATCTTCTGTACTGCTAAGGGTGCTGGACAACATTCTTGCATTAGCATATGAACTGAGATGAGAATGGAATGGAGAATTTTGAGAGTTCAAACCATTATCCACACTGGAACATCTTATAACAGTTTGATTATCCAAGCTCAGTGGAGGAGGATTGCCGGAAACATCACTTGCACTTCCAAATACATATTGTTTCCAACCCATCTTGCAACATTCATCTTGCTGCCATGGGTGTATGTAAGGGTTTATATCACTTGAATTAAAGTGCATTGAATCATTATTATCTTTATCTAGTTCATTTGTTGCCTCCAACTGATATTTTGGTTCTTTATTTTTGTTTATATAACCATGCAGTGGAGTCATGCTACTTGAGTATTTGTTTGCTTCTATATTTGTAAGATTATCAGTAGAGTAAGCAACAGCTTTTAGGCAAAGAACTGGAGGTGAATCTGAAGAAGGGATATCTTGAGATTGTTCTTTATAGTCTCCTTGGGCTTCAAGAGATTTCTCTTGAAACCTGGGTTTATAATTAATTGGGACATTCTCTGTCTTTAAATTTGATAAGCTTTTAGTACTGCACATGTCATCCTCAGTTGGAGAGGGAGGCTCAATGCTCATATTTAATTCTTGTAATGACTTAGAAGCTGGATGCACAGACAAGTCTACTTCAGAAGTTTCTGAAGCACATTCAACAACGGAAGTAGCAATCACTGGTGCTGATAAGCTATGACTCTGCAAATCTGGCCACTGTCGATCTTTTTTCATTCTCTTTGCATTCTGTGAAGTGGAAATGTTATTTTTATTCTTATGTATGGCCAATGCAGGTTCTTCTTGCAAAGTTAAACAGCCATTTATTGACAAATATCTGGAAGGAATTCTGTCATGTTTTCTTGAATTGTTTAGTTCATCTGATATCAAAATCTCTCTCTCAGCCTTCATCATCTTACATGCAGTTGTCTGAGTTTTACCTATTTCTGTAGTAGAAATATTTATTGCATCCACGCTGCTATTTGAATATAGTGTATTCTGCTCTCTCTGTAAACCAAGATTTGTATTTAAATTGTGGTATAAAGTTTTGTCACTATCTTTTAGGCATTCGTTTTGTGGTAAAATAATATTCGGAGGTTCCTGACCATCAGTTATTTCATGGCATTTTTTCTCAGACTTAAAATTATGAATTCCATTGCAATCTAAAATTGAGTTTCTTTGACAGCTAGATAATGGGAGACATTCATTTCTTTCTGTGAGAAAAAGAATTGTTTCTGAAGTACACAATGGTGGGTTAAGGATTTTAGAATCTTCACATTGGTTCGCAGTAAGTGAGGGACAGTTTAAGGGATCAGGGTTTAAGGCAGCAGGCATCAGAGTCTCACTGAGACTTGTGTTGCTTTTAAGAGATGTTTCTGAAGATGAGGAACAACTATCTGGCAAATCCTGGTGACCAATCGAGTTATTTTCTTGGACTTGAAATGTAGCTGATGAACTGGAAGTCAAAAAAGAATCGTGCTGTGAGTTGGTAGATGAACTACACGTAGAACATGAGGAACATTCTTGGGACTTTGGGGGGCTGGCATTTTTAAATAAAATGCAAGCTGAAAAATCTTCTATAGGACATTTAATAGGTGCTGTTTCATGACCGCTTCTTTCATGTGGAGTAAGCAAGTTTTTCTCTGGCAATTTTGTTTCTGTTCTAGTTGTATAATTGTCAGATTGTAAAGAGGCATTTTCTTGGTCACAGACACATTCAGGGAAATCATTTTGATTTTGTTTTTTATTTTCATAGATTTTTTCAATGCAATCAGCATGCCCATCAATTTTGCTGTCTTGTTGACATAGAACATAATCCTCTGCACTTGATACAGGACAATCAGACACTTCAGAGTTAAGAAACTTAAAATAAAGATCATCTTTAGCTAGTGTATTCAAGTGTCTAGCAGAGTAGCCAGACATATATGAATTCATATTACATCCAGAACCATAGTCTTTCATACAATGAGTATTTTCCCATATGAATTTGTCAGAATTTCCTAAAAGAGTTTCACCAACTTCAGAGGATGCTACAGTGTTATTTTCTATAGAGAAATCATGAGACATGATGCATGCAAGACCTTCTGTGGTTTCTGTTTGACATCCCTTGAATTCATTACATTTTTCAGTATTGGTTTTGCACTCATTTTCAACAAAAGTGGAAGTAAGGCTTTCCTGATTATATTGCACTAATGAATCCACCTCTTTCTGGCTGACACTATTCTCAAAACAATCTTGAAAATAATATGTCCCTTCTTCTAGCTCATCTTTGGATACTGAAGTTAAGAATTTTTTTTCAGAAATTATTAAGCCCAATGTAGCATTTTCTTTATGAGGTATATTGCATGAATTCAACAACTGTTCAGACTCTTCATGAAAGTTGCCTACATTGTGATTTATAGAAGAATCCAACCTTTCGTGAGGAAAAATATTGTTCTGTGTGTTGTCAACAGAAGCGTAATCTAATGATTTATGGCATTCCATAAATTTGGAATATGTGCCTTGTTTATTAGAACTTTGCTCAGACACAGAATAATTTAAAGTTTTATTTAGCATTAAATCACCTACAGATGTAGCTATTTCATCTTTGTCAACCGAAGATAGTGTTCCAGCTTTCCCATTACTCTTTATTTGTGTACCATAATACTGAAGTACTTCATTGCAGACATTATTGCTCAATGGCAGTGTAACATCATTTGTTGTATTAGTATCACTGTTCCTATTTTCTCCATGTGTAATTTCTGTTTGTAACAAAGGACTTTGTGTGGGATCATGGGAAAATCTTTTAACAGTGCCTGAAGTTAAATCATAATCTTGATTAATATTTTCTGGTGCATCTCTTTGGTTAACTGGCATCACGTTATCAATAGTATCAGCATCATTCCTTGAAAACATGTGAGGTAGCAATTCTTTTTGTTTTGATACTTCATTTAAAGATGCATCACTATCTGAACAGCAGTAACTGCTTATGTTTGCTGGTAAAACTTGATCTGGGAAGATATCCTGTTCTGGATTTCCATTATTCTCTTTAAAACACTCCCTATCCTTTTCTGCTTTGAAAGTATGCATGGTTTGTGCCTTGATGGTTTGAGGCAGAACCTCAGGTATACATACTTGACCTGGACTTATCAAATGTACTAGCTCATTTTCCTTAGGAAGGTAGCACCTTGGTATAGATTTATAAGCATCAAGACTGTTTCCAACAAACTTATCACAGTGTTCTGAAATAGAATTCTGAGAATAATCTGTGGAAGATTGAGGTGCATTAATGCTTTTAACATCACTAACTTGTCTGAGCTCTTTTTTAATTCTACACCATTCAGTGACACCTTTATTATCCCCTAAATTAGCACTATCGTTATTGTCTTTCAGTATTTCACTCACATGATTCCAAAGATTTGCTGATTCTTTCTCATCGTGTTTTTCAATACTATTAATACACATATCTGGTAAATCAAGTTCATCATCTTGTTCTTCCAATTTAGAAGCAGTGAAGTATATTTCTGGTATTTCAGCAGGATCATATTTTTTTCCCTTATCACAATCAGTAAAACATGAAGTCTGATTTTCTTGCAGCAATGTGGTACTTTCAGCAAGTTGTAACCCAGTTAATTCTGCATTTGCACATTGCTCATTTTTTCTTGCCTCTCTTTGTTCTTTATCTACTTCTTCAGAACAATTTGTTTCCCTATCAACTTTATCTTCCTGAATTTCTGCATTAGGATATTCTGTTAAGATTTCTTTTGAAAAGATCTTGTTACGATGTATATTTTTACCTTCTTTATTGTAGCTTAAATTAGTATCTTGCCTATATTTCATGGTTACTGCAGTCACTAATAGTTCAGAACCATGGATGTTTTTGGTACCGATATCGTTTTTAACTAGTTGGTCAGATGTGTCAGAAAACTCTTCTGTGCTTTTAGAATTTTCTTTTATAGCCTCAGGAAAAATATTTTGTTTTCCCTTTTCTTGGACTCTATTATGATTAATAGTGGGCATGTGGATGTTACTCTCACACTTCATTGCAAGCTCTGACACACACAGGTCTTCTTCACTAGAATCAGTGAGCTGGATCTTCTCTTCATCTTCTATTGCTCTGATTACAGACTGGTTTGTGCAACATTTCTCAATATCACTGTTGGGTCTATGAATCAAATAAGAGGCTTCAGAATTTAGTCTACTTTCTAATGCTTCAAGTGTACAGTAACTATGTAAATGTTTATTTTGACTAAGTTTCATTTCTAACATGTCACATTCCAGCTCATTAATACTAATTACTAGCTTATTGAGTTCTTCAGAATTTATGGTTGTATTATTGCATTCAGCCTGGTTTCTCTCTGACCTCCAAGGGGTTTTTCTCTCAACAGACTCTTCTAGATTATTGGACATTTTATTGATATACAGGCAGAAGTTTTGAGAAGCTGTCACTGATAAAAGTCTGTCTTCTCTCAAAGTTCTTCTAGAGTCATTTCCAGTGTTATTTCTGGATAGACCAGAATGCAGTCCTGCTCCCAAGCAATCGTTTTTATTAAATGAATAATGCAAATCTTGAGCTTCTTTTTGCTCTCTTATTGCAGGTGTGCAGCAACTTGTGTTTTTTCCAGAGTGAATGGAGGTACACACAAGACAATTAGCTATCTCTGGGTGTTTCTGATCTGGAGGATTGCTATTGTTTTCCATAAAAGATGATCTCATTTGACAAACATCCTTAATCCTAGGTATGTTTTCATAACACACATCTGAATTGAACTGTGGAGTGATTTTTTCCCTTGTTTTACAAGAACGATCAGGTGAAGTGTTAGTTTTTTTCTCACTTCCATCTACATTGGAATGCACTGATTTGTCCATCACAAAATCCACAGATAAAGATGTTCCTGGCTTGGAAGCAGAATTCAGGTTACATTTGTCCCCCTCGCTGCTCTTCTCCATCATATTTCCATCATTAAAAGTTGGGAAAGCTTTCTGGCTCACATTTTTTCCAGAATAATCAACTTTTAAGCTTGAAGATGAACCATTAATTAAACCTTTTGTCTGAAATTCAAATTTATTTCCCGAATCCCATTCTCCAGTTTGAGGTACTTCTTCCACTTCTCTAAATGAGGGAACCTCTAAAGCAGATTCTCTCAGGACATCCCTGCTCTCTTGCATACTGTCATTTTCAGGTTCAGAGGTCTGCATTAATATTGCAAACTGGTCACTGGAGTGAAGGGCCACTTTATCTCTGTGGCTTAACTCAACTATTTTTGAGTCTCTTGTGTTAATATCTGAATCAGAATTGGCATCTCCCTTTTCAATTGTTCTAAAAAGACATTCTTCAAAATTAGTATTTATATAAATTTCTTCTTTCTGTAAAATTGGTGCATTTGGGACAGATGTTAAGAGGTTGTTTTTAAAATCTTGATCTTGGGAAATCTCTGAATAAGGTGAAGAAACAGACTCTAGGACTGGTTTCAAACAGCTGGATGTTTCTTTCCATTCACAGGTGGCTCTTGCTTCAGATAAGCTATTTGGCTGTTGACAATTAGATGTGGGTAAAGAGGCAGCCTCATTGTAACATGGTTTTGTAGGAAATGTGGAAATATGATCAAATGATGTATTTTTGCTTGAAAAAGAAAACGATGTGTCTTCTGGAGCTTCAACTTCAAAATGTTTCCTTGTTTCTGGTAAAGGTACTGATGGTGCTGTAGATGAAATTAACATTTCAATCTTATTTGGCTCATGATAAATCTGATGGGGTTTTTTATAGCAAGTAACAAATGATAATTCAGCAGCTGATTGTCTTACATCATCTCTCTTCATCCAGTAGCTCGATTTATTAGCAGGGTACATCTGGGCAACCCAAAATTCTGAATGATCTTGAGATGAAGGAACAGTTATTATAGGTCTATTCTTTTGATTTTTCAAATTGTTGGACAGCCAAGCATCTGTCAAAACTGGAAGATTTTCACCATCAACGTGTGACCCTTCATCTGCTGAGCCATCTTGACCTGAGAAACTTATTTTCATTTTGTTCAGTGTTTGATCACAAACAGAACTAAACTGTGAATTGACATCTAAATAAAAAGAACTTGCATTGAGACTCAGTGTACTACTTTCACTACAGAGCTCAAGCTTGTTCTGTTGATCACTCACAACAGAGTCTGACCTTAGGTTTTGCAGCTTCCAAAAAACTTCAGCTGGCACTTCATCGTACGAATTTAGTTTAGATTCGTCTGCAAGATCTGACGCCTCGTCAGCATCACCTAAGCTATCCAGAGAAAAGCTTCTCGCATTGATAGTCAGATCGCCTGATGTGGATGTGCTTGTTAACTGTGAGAGAGATTGATAATTCTCATCTCTGCAGCGCTTAATAGGTTCTGGATGTATTTCAGGAGAATCGTTCATATCTTGGCTTTCGGCATTGTTTTCTTTTTCTGTAAGTGAATCTTGTGACATTTGGCTGTCATCACTTTCTGAACCCTCTAATTCCACAGTGTCTATTTGAGGTGATTCCTCCAGATGACTCAATTGTCTTGTCAAGATTTCTGAAGTAGCACACGAAAGGGAATCCACAGAATAATTACTATCTGTGTCAGAAAACTCAACATCCTCCCCCTCTTGCCAGCTGATCAGTGGATCAGAGATTGTTTTGGACATTCTATCATTCAGCATTTCAACACTATGCCATCTTCTTTTTCCATGACAAAATGATACATGACTATTTAGATTATTAAGGCTTCTTGCCGAAGGTGCCACTCTTAAGAATTCGTGCTTTTCTAATGAATGTTTGTCCACTGAACCATTTTTAAAGTTCTTTGGGATCTGGGTCCGTTGTTGAAGAAATGGTTTACCATCTATTGATGGTTTTTTAAGTTTCTTAACAGAATTTCCAGGAAATGAACTTTGGTGCTTTTTTCTTTTATCCACCTGAAATGTTCTATTGGCTTCCTGAGCTGCATTCTTTTCTAAGTGTTGAATTAATTCTAGTTCTTTAATTTCAGACCCTTCCTTCTTCGTTTCAGATTCATGCTTTTCCTTAAAATCATCAAATGTACAAGACTTTGATCTCTGGGCTTTAGATCTGGTTGGTCTTAAGCTATCATCTGATCTCTCCATTGTTTGCTTATGTTTACCAAGATAAATGACTTGTGTATTATTACAGTTATTTTCCACTATTCCTTTATTTCTGAAATAGATATCCTGTTTTTTGATTATCTGTTTCTGGGCTAAGAAAGATCCATCTTTTTCCTCATGAGTATTTCTTCTGGAATATTCTTGGACTGCTGTGGGAACATATTCTGCAGATGGAGATTTCCTTGGTGGATTGATTACGGAGCATGCGTAGTTATGTGCTGAAGCAGATATCTGAGAGGGGTTGCTCTTCAAGAAAATACTGTAGAAAAAACAACAATAATTTGAGAATAAGTTTCCCATACTTTGCTATGCATTTGTAAGGCAATTACTGCACTACAGACATTTATACAGGAGCTAAGAGGCTGCTCTGTGATTAGACAGGTTGAGACAAGAGACCAGGAGGACCTATGTTAACAGTTTATAGTACTACTTTGTCATCTAACCAAAAAGGAATAGGTATATATGTACACTAAATTAATAATGTGGCATCTTCTTCATTCCCATATTCAATTCTTATTCCCAAACATTGTCTGAAGAACAAAAGAACTCCGGGAAGGGCTCATTTTAGTTATTGGAACCACTAAGAAATTTTAGAAGCTCTCAATGATTATGGTTTGCCTAACCAGGCAATCTTAACACATTATGGGTTGATTTATGAAGCCTAGAGGATTTCTGATTTTGAATTGAGGCTTTTACATTGAAAAATACCATTCCCAACTTCATATTATATTATTTGAGGTTTTCATCTTGTTTCTTTTAATAGTATTTGCTACCATTGTTAGAATTTTTACATATCATGCTATTTGGAATTTATTACATAAGTCTTCCTCGATTATTCATTTCAGGAAACATTGAAATAAAAGAAATTGAGATATAGAATTCTGTATAATTAGAATAAAAAAAGGAGGGATCTTTCATATAGAAGCACAATTTGTCCTAGAATATTCGTGATAATTTTTTTCACTAGACAAACTTTTCTCATTTCATAAATTGCCCTTCGTTAATCAGATACAAATAACCGTTAATTTATTTAAAGCTCTTACATTACCTGAAAGAATGTCTACTTTTAAGTGCTGGCTGTCACCTTTAAAATCCTAGGTGGCATGGGGACAGGTTACTTGGGGAATGCCTGATGCCTACTGCTTGTCCCACCTGATCAGACCAAGGAGCTCAGACCAAGGAGCCTTCTCCAGGTCCAACAATGCAGCAGTGTCACTTGATAGGTCCCAAGAAAGCTGCTTTCTCTATCATGTTATCTGTCTCATGGAATAGCATCCCCATTGAGAAATGGACATACTTGTTGACCTTCCAGAAGATCATGAAGACCTGGCTATTCTCCCAGGCATTGGGACTCAGATGTTAATGGAATTCTACTGTTGGTGGTTCAATAAATTGGTAGGCAAATTTTATCACAAGGTTCTCATAACTTTCTTTTAATAGATTGTAAACTGTTTTTTGTTTTTGTCTCTGTTCACCAATCAGAGTTCCCTTTAGTATAGATGGGATGGGGGGGAAGAGGACACAAAATAAATAAAATGAAGGTACTGAATAGTGAAGATTTAGACAAAGCCTATAAAACCTTGAAGCTACATTATACAGCTAGAAGCAATTGGTTTTAAACATACCATATCATATTAACATTTGTAATTATTACACTGATAGGATTATGTGTACTTCACTGAAATATGCTCTAAGTAGAATTACTTTTTAAGTATGTCAGGAAATGTTGCACAACAAAGCATGGTATTTACTGGTTGGGAGATTGTGCTAATGTTGAGTTAGCTATTTCCTGCTTTAGATTCTCCCACTAACTGAGATCAGACATGTGTTGACAGAAGTCAGGGCTTTTGATTGTACATTCTTCCCTTACAAGTTTGACTTGATAGAGGTTTGTCTAAGTATACATGTTTTCTCTCCAATGAAATATATAAAGGATTTTAGGGTTTTTTAAAAGGTACGGTTAATAACAGTCATTGGGACCAAGAATTTCTGCTGCTAAACAAAGTGGTTGCTTTCACCTCTAGACAAAATGGTAGCACACACATCTAATAAATAAAATAAAAATAATCACACTAGTGACAGTAATCTTGGCATTCCCCCTTCCCATCATTAAGTGAGAATTGCAGCTCATTGACCAAGTCCGAGGTGGCTTGCAAGAAAGCCAGCAAGCATGTAAAGTGCAATATGAAATGTAGCACAAGGGTTGTGGGACTAGAGGTGGCTTCTCAGGGGTGGGGAAGCACCAGCAAATGGCCCATGAGGTGCAGTGCTAATGCAGCAGGGCCAGAGGTGACTGCTGGCAGGGTATGCTGGCAGGCCCACAAAGTCTGGCACAGCATGAACATTCCCAGGCTGGGATGGCTGCTGTCAGTTGAGAGAGAATATGCAAGTGGCCTGAGACATATGTGCAAGCACTATAGGGTCAAAGGTGGCTGCTGCTAGTTGAGGGAGAGTCCAACAGATTGAAGCATGGCAGAATACTTTCCTAAGCTAATAGACCTTCTTGTGGAGCTGATGGTAGAGGTCTCTCAGCTTTTGATGCTGGGAGACTTCATGCCCTATAAAGGTTATATGAAGCATCAGAAATTCATAGCCAACATGAGTTTGCTCAGATTTCACTTCTGAGCAGCTGATTTGATATTAGAAGATGTTAGACATAATCCTTCTCTGTGATGAGGTTTATTGCTCCTGATCACCTGCACAGATGGTAGAACTAATTAGGATGGTTTTGCCTGATTGACCAAGATTGATTTCACCAAGTTCCTATGGATTTTTCCAGCGACCTGGCAGAAGATTCCACTGACTCCTAGTTGAACTCTGAAACATAGAGGTGGCCAGAACATTAAATGAGGTTTCCTCAAGAGGCCTTTTTGTATTAATTGGGGGGAATATTCTTGGTTTATTGATACCTTCTTGGAAATAACATGACTATGATGCTTGGAGTATTGTGCGACAATACAGGACTGAACCACTGTTGACACAGGTTAGTTTATCCTTGAATGTACAAATGCAACTTCATTGTGGAATGTGCCTCAATGGCATTTCTTAGGGTAATCTGCGCATTTTTAGTGGGCAAAAGGAAAGTGAATCTTCCCACTTGGGATACCATTTTATGGCTATAACAATTCAAATTTACTCTGGCATGAACTCTGCATGGGTGAAGTTAGAGGAGGTGAATGAAATAGTGTCTTGCGATGTTATCTGGGATTTGTTTTAGCCTATTGATTCCACAGAAAAAGATAGGGTGATGTGTAGGATACATTCTGATGTGTGAGGTAGATCCATGCCCTACCTGGATTCTTCAGGAATCCCAGAAAAGTCTAAGCATGTGGATCAGAGAGGTACTCAATGGCTTGCCAGGGCATTTATATCCACCACTTTCTACATGCATTCACATACACATTAAAAGCTAAGTGCAAATGTTATTTACCTGGATTGTGGTGACTGAGGTTTTAAGCAAGTCTTCCTTTGGCATTGCAAAGATTCTGGGTTTGGGGGTGATCTTGGCCATGAATGTTTGCTGTTTGAAGACTTAATGCTGGTATCTTGATTCAAGAACTGCAGCGATATCACACTGTTTTTGCTGACCCAGCAAGTAGCTTCTAACCATTCCAGATTTTTCTTTGCTTCTAACAATTTCTGCTTCTTCACAATCCTCTCCAAATGTAGTTTAAGCTTCTTCTGACTCAAATGCCTTTCTGCTTTCTTCAAAGAGTATTTCCGTAAAAGTTCTAGCTGCACTAATTTCTTTTTGTTCTGCTCTGTCAAGGAAGGGCCAATCTCCAATTCTGATTCATGCTGAACTCCAGTTTCAGCATATGATTTGACCTCAGTCTGCACAGCAGACTCCCGTTGCTCCTGGCTAGCCAAATGTTTCTTTTCATCAATGAGCCACTGCCGATCTAGGAACAAACAAAATAAACACAAAAATTAAGAAGTGTTCTTGCTTTTACCATCTTATTAATTATCAATTGATTGGATCTATTTAAGAGTTAAGGTAACATTAAATTACTTCTAAGTTGATTTTATCCAGGAAAGTGTCAATTTTAATTTTTTGCAGGAAAAACAACAGAAAGTCCTATGGCATTTTAAACACTTACAAATACTATTTATTTATTTATTTATTTATTTGATTTATTCGATTTATATGCCGCCCTTCTCCTGAAGGACTTGGGGCAGCTCACAAGGTTCACAACGAACAATAATAAATTACAAATTAAAAATTTAGCAAATAAAACACAATTAAAACAATTAAATTAAAACCCCCGTCAGTCAGCCGATCTGCTGAAACAGCCACGTCTTCAGATCACGGCGGATCGGAGGTCAGGGGTCGTCCGAAGCTCAGTGGGTAACCCATTCCACAGAGAACACCCTTGCCCTGGGAGCCACCAGCCGACATTGCCTGGCCGATGGCACCCTGAGGGCAGCAGCCCTGTGTGAGCGCACGGGGCGTCGGGAGGACAGCAGAAGGTGGTCCTGACCCTGGGCCAATGCCATGTAGGGCTTTATAGGTGAGCACCAGCACTGTGAAGTGGATCCGGAGGGCTACCGGTAGCCAGTGCAGCTCGCGCAGGAGAGGTGTCACAGGAGTAACGGGAAACTCTTGTAACCACCCACACGGCTGCATTCTGGACCAGTTGAAGCCTCCGGACGTGCCCCAAGGGCAGCCCCATGTAGAGGGCATTGCAGTAGTCCAGACGCGAGGTGACCAGGGCATGAGTGACCATGCAAAGGGCATCTCGATCTAGGAAGGGGTGCAACTGGCGCACCAGGCGAACTATACCAGTGATGACTAACCTTTTTGTTGTCGTGTGCTGAAAGTGTGCGCATGTGCCCCCCCACCCCTGCGCTCCCCCCGCCTCTGTGCGCGTGATCGCCCTATGCCCATTTTGGGCCTAGCAGGCCTCTCTGCAGCTTCTTGGGACCAAAAACGGGCCACGGGGGGTGGTGCGCTGCGTTCGTCTCACCCCCCCAGGCCCGTGACCCCCATCCCCACACATGCATGCATGTTTCCCTCATGCATCCCACTCCCCCTGCATGCGCAGCAGAGACCCAAAAATCAGCTAGCCGGCATGCGTGGTGGAGCTGAGTTGGGGCGACAGCTCATGTGCCCACAGGGGGCTCTGCGTGCCACCTGTGGCATGCATGCCATAGGTATGCCATCATGGTAGTATACAGTATGCAATTAAGTTTTCACGATCTTTTTCTTACAGCATTATACTTCATGCATTTGATTTTTTAAAATTTCATTTCATTTCAAGAAATTAAATAAAGTCAGGCCACAGCATTATCCCTGAGCTTTAGATGGCCCTAACACTATTAGTTTTTTTTAGAAAGTTTTGAAGACTTTAGGCATTGGGGCCAAACTGGTAATGAAGCCCTTATTTTTTTTTTCATTGAGATATCATCTTTTAGGGGCTTTCACTATATAAAATATTGTGAGCTGCTTAGAGTCATATGGCTGAGATGAGCAGTAAATTCAATCAATCAGTACAAAATAGCTTTTGTAATCCCATGAACTGTGATCTATTGCCTATATTGCCTTTGAAACAAAGTCAAAGGCCTTGAAATTTTGCTGTTCTACACAATCTCATTAGTGTTTAATCTTATTATTATTACAACAGCTAAATTGCAAATAGCACTTAGTGGGCAAGGCGATTTCTGACATCAGTACTGCTGTACCTAATTCAGTGTAAAGGGTAAAAGAAATCAACTTAAACAGATATATACCGAAGCTTACCTTTTATTATATCCTTCTAGAAAAAATGTTGCGGTACTGAAAACTACTGCTCTGAATTACTTACTTAAACTGTAACCAAAGGTGGTGTGTGAGAAACATTAACAAAAATAGCTACCCAATTTTGGAGTTTTATTTTTTTTTTTAATCTTAAGATTTTCTGTAACTGTTTATAATGTGAAAATAAGCTATTGTCTACTTTGTGACAAAAATAGGGGGATTTTAAAATAGAAAAAGTTCTGAAGTTTTAAAACACAATGACCATCAATATTCTTTTTAATGAGAATAAGATTGAATAGCAATAGCCCTTATACTTATATACCGCTTCACAGTGCTTTTACAGCCCGCTCTAACTGGTTTACAGAGTCAGCATATTGCCCCCAACAATCTGGGTCCTCATTTTACCAATTTCGGAAGGATGGAAGGCTGAGTCAACCTTGAGCCTGGTGAGATTTGAACTGCCAAACTGCTGACAATCGGCAGTCAGCAGAAGTAGCTTGCAGTACTGCAGTCTAACCACTGTGCTTCCATGGCTCAGTTAGGATGCCACAAGATTGAATGTACCTGTGGATTTTTGATTCTACTAGTCAACAGAGATGTTATGACCATGCTTACTTACTGATAGCAGTTACAGGACAAAAACATGTTGAATCATTTCCTGGATGATTTACAGAATATTTACAGAATAACAGAATTGGAAGGGACCTTGGAGGTCTTCTAATAAGAGGTAGAAAACTCAGCATGTCATACTTTCTCTGATCTGCTGATCAATTACTGCCTGATCACACTCCAGCTCCTGCTCAGCTTTGATCTGCCCATCCAGGATTTGCTGCTGTAATTCTTCAATATATTGTTGCTGATGTTGAATTTCCCTGCTTTGAAGAATCTCATGGTTTTTCAACTTTGGCTGGCATTCTTCGTATGGAAGATCTCTCTGTTCATTGCTAGAAAAATTGAAAAATATTTTAAATAAAGAAAGAAACATGATTTTATCCTTTTCTGTCAGATTAGCTTTTAAATCAGGAAAAATGGAAACATCTATTTGTATGATGAAAGATTTCAATATTGGTGAAGGATAGCAAAGATGATATGCTGAAATGATAAAATGTATTGGTGTGTCTGAGAACAGACTAGTTCATATGTGTGATGTCACAGTAAGGTCAGAATTCTCATTGGTCACATTAAACAGAAGATAAATCTCATCCACTATTCTATTTTGCCACCAGTCAGATAATCAATCCTACATTGTATGTGGCTCAAACTCATTAACTGTTAGGTTCGACCCAAAGAAATAGTTTATTACCTAATTACATTTAGAACCCTATGAATTAACAATGCTGGCATCTAAATATGATACTGCATTTATGTCACTCACACAGTTTTATAAGGCTGGAAAAAATTGGCCATCAATATAATTATTGTTAAATCCAACTTTAATGAGGAGAATTGCACTTCTAGGTGCAATTCCAATTATCACACCTGATGGCTGTACGCATTATGAGTAGTTTCTTCATATGAGTAAATGTTCACAACATGGACCTCTTTTTTGTAACCCCTTGGCCCCTGTTCACAGATTGACAATTGACAAGTTCAGGAGATTGAAGAGGAAGGAGAATTTTCTCCCGTTTCATTCCGTTGGCAAGATGGGTGAACTGATAAAATCCTTGGGGTTGAAAAACTTCCATTATTTTTACAAAAGAGAAGGGATGATTCTTTATGTACAAGCACATTGTCTTCACTTGTTTATGTGTAAGCACATTGTCCTCCCCGCAATCATCACTCTGTTTCTGAATCCCCTTCTCATTCCATCTGGCTTTTTCTGTCTTTAACCTTCTACTAGTGTTTTGAACAGGATCAGCTAAAAGCATAAAGAACAGGCAAAGTATAAGGTCCAGTAACAAAAAGATTGAATGCCTGAAAAAAATAAATAACGAGCAAGCAAATATCCCGTGCCTGTTTGTTGCAAGAGCTCATTTTTATTTGTCAGGTGCCTATAAACACAGATGAGTCAACACTTTCTAAAAGCAGTAAGATCCTGTTTTTAAAAGATAATATATTACTATTTTACTCTACACTATTAATTTCTGTTCACATTTATTCCAAACTCCATTTGAAATATTAAAGTGATACTTACAATACTGAATACTGAAAGCAGATGACCTCGATAATATATTACAAGACTTCCCTTCTGGACAGATTAAGGTGTCACGTGAACATCAGGCTTAAGCAGTAATTTAACTGTAGTTGAAATATAGCTGGGGAGAGGCCAGCATACCTCAGAGAATATTCCCAGAATCCTGTCTGGTTTATCTTTTACCTGATATTTCTGAATTCTTGTAAAGGCTTGTATTACTAATCAAACTGGTGAAATGTTCAGAACTACTAACTGGATTGACATAAATATGACTGACCAGCTGTGTTTCGCGTGATGTTGTCATCAATCATCATTGATGACCTTTGTTATTTGGTTTACAGATCAATGTATGTTGATTATTCTGAATCAAAATCATACTTTCTCCAGTTTCTTTTATAGTCCTCAAGTATTTTACATTGGCTAAAACTCTTTTATCTTTCTCTCACCAAACATAAAAGTGGGAAATGTAAACTCACCCTTAAACTAAATAATGGAAGACAAGTTTTAGTAACCTTAAATGAGAAGCTTATAATATTTAGATAAATCTCAATATTTAGAAACAGATATTGGGTATGAACAAAGCTGAATTTATGTAATTATTTTCTTTGTAGTTACCAAAACATTTTGCTTATGTCCAGAACAATAGGAAGGATTATGGACTTTAAGAAAGATTCCTTGTCAGGAAATGACATAACATTGTATGCCAATATTGTGATATAAAGCAGTGGTACACAGTTAATGTCATATGGGAAATCACGAGTATTTTGCTGCAAGGTGTTCCAATGATGTCAGCATGTTCAAGCCAAAAAATAAGTACAGTCACCTCCATATTGAGAACAGAAAGGTCACTGCAATAAGCTGGTGGGTAAGGAAGTTTCTTACAGTGACCCTGATAATAATTATTGTGGAATACATTAGAATCACTATTACAATAAAACTACTGTAGAGAATTAAAAAATGTTATGGCCTGGGGTTATAGCTCTCAAACCGCAACCAGTTCTGGTGTTTAAAATACAAACATGAATTTCAATAACTAGATTGACATGTATTTTATAGATAATAAATTATAGTGTAGCCTTAATTAGAACTCTAGCTTTGTTTATCTACAATCCCTTTTTTTCAAATATTCTATGCAAAGAGCATAGGCTAAATAAAGGTAAAGTAACCAATCATTTTACTTTCTAAAAGCATACCTCTAAATCAAGCAGCCAGCTGTTTTACAGATAAAAAAATCATTGCCATCCAAGCATTGGAACAATTTTAGATGCTTTCAGGTACTCATATATCTGCATTTCAAGCCCTCCCCCTCCTCCCAATGTCCCTTACTGCTTATGTTCCACTGCTTTCAAATTCAAACATAACATCAAAAGATAAATAATCCACCTGAAACAGACAGAGAAGACTGTTCTGTTTCTGTTTTTGGAATTAGAAATGCAGATCCAACATCAACTAAAGCATGTGGAATACAGAATGCCCTTCTGGAATATTAACACATATTCCTCTTCAAGTAAATAAGCATGACAGCATTATTACAACATTGGTATTTATATTAAGAAAAAGTAACAATGCAAATTTTAAAAATTCAACTGACCTTTAAAAACCATATAAATTTAATTACTGAGAATATTTCCAGGATTGTAGAAACAGCTGGGTTCTTGTTTCTATTTTTACAGCAAGCACACTAAATTAACCTTCAATATAATCGTATTTTCTCTGTGATGTTTTGTCATCGGGTTCCTGCAATCCTATTGTATAACTCCTTCCTCCCTTCACAAAACACCTTTAAGGCTGATGCAGAATCTGGCGGCTTCTACAGCATAATGCAGTTTTTAGTAGCTATGGCAGCAACTGCCGAGTCAATGAAACCAAGGGCTTTGCTGCAGTCAAATACTGAGCTACAAAAACACAACATGAGCAAAAAAAAAAAAAAAAAAAAATCTCTATTGTCCTTTAAACCCAGAATCTTCTTTAAAGAAAAAGCTTTATCAGGAAAATTCTTTCTTGCTCTTGTAGATTTTATTGAATGCTTGATTTAAACAATAAGGGTATGGAAAGATCATAAATCTGCTAAACATTTTCCCAAATAATTGAAAGCTGGACAGTTGGAGGCTTTAGAATCTGAGTTCAACCCATTGGTTCATCTAGCAATTTGAATTCCTGTTCAATTCCTCTCCTCCCTAGACTACCCATCCAATTAAGAGTCTGTTTCCAAAACCACCACATCATAAACCAAGCACAAGATCCAGCAGTAACAACTATGCTGGAGCAAGTATTAAATTTAACTTAGGAATTCTACAGCTAACTCTTGTGAAATAATACAGCTAGGATAAAACTCTAGAATTTATTAAATGGAGCGGGGAGGATACATTGTGGTGTAAAAATTCAAATGTATATAAATATTCATAACAAAGTTTTTCTAAATTTTATGTGCACATATATACGCTTACAACACACACACAAATGAAACCTACATTTTGCAGATACAGGAGCAGTTAGCAAATCTTCTGCCAACCTATCTCAACTGAAGTTTATGAAAAGAGAATGTGATTATTTAAATCTGAAATATGAGTACCTTGAATATGTAAAAGTACATACTGGACAAACACAGGGAAGAGAAATGACACCAATTGTGGTGGCCAAATCATTCACAGGATCTGATGTCAGAAGTCAGATGACCTAAAATTAAGAGCACACCAGGCTGGTTCTAGAGTCAGCTCAAAATTAAATGGACTGCATGGTGATTGCAATAGTCTTTTTTTTCTTCCTTTTTGTTTTTAGTTTTCTCTTTTTTCTAACTTATACTTTGATATTTAGCTGCACTGTTTGCCAATGGGATTTTTCATTTTTCCTACCTGCTAACACTCAAAGGTCTTAAGCTGTTCTCCTATAGTCCAAGAATCGTTCATAAGGTTCTTACATGGATTTTGAGAAAGTAAATCCAAATACCTTCCAATTTGTTTACTTTTATTTTTAAGAAATGGATTGAAGGGGTGTATCTTTCAAGTTCTCCAGCATCTACAGCAGGCTAGAATATTTAAGCGAGGTTCAGCTTATTAGTAATTCCCTGTTGGGGAGCTGTTATAAAAAATAAAGTATTTTTTCACTTACCTATCAATCAAATAAACTAATGCCACCTAGAATACAAAAAATGCATAATGTTCTAATTAATTTTTTTTTACCTAATATAGGTTGCTGGCTAAGGTGTACAGTACAGCTAGTCCTTGATTTACAACCATTCGTTTAGTGATTGAAGTTACAACAGCACTGAAAAAAATGAGTTTTCACCGTTTTTCACACTTAAATTGTTGTAACATCCTTGTGGTCATGTGTCCAAATTCAGGCACTTGGCAACTGGCATGTATTTATCACATTGCCCCAGAATCATGTGATCACCACTTATAACCACCTCAGGCAGTGTCCGAAAAGCGAAGTCAAAGATCTGCTTAACATCTTTATGATTCGATGCAGTGATTTGCTTAACAACTGTGGCCAAAAGGATCATATTGTTCTATTTGAGGGTTTGCTCAAATAACTGGAGGAGACCAGTAACGATTCAACTCTTATTTATTAGTAATCAGGCA
>JANHFM010003589.1:42992-54355 GCA_032468115.1 Grayia smithii
GCAGGTAGGCAGAGTCCATTCATTCACTAAGTAATTCTTCATCTCTCTTTTAGGGAATTACAACATGCCCAAGTTTCTGAATTTTATGTCGTCAAGCAGTAAAGTGGAAGGAAATAGAAAGAAAGCAGAGAAGGAATTTAAGTCTAAAAGAAAAGGATTGCTCTTTCTTTCTCCTTAATACTACAGCTGCTTCCTGTTTGCCTGTTGATACCAAAAGATAATAGGAAATAAGGCAACTTAGAAGGAAGAAGATGAAAGTGGATAAAAGGTGCAGCATTCTTTACTGTTCCTTGCACTCCCCATTTCTTGCAAAAAGGTGAGAAGAAAAGGCGAAGGGCAAAGAATGCTGTTTCTTAGTCTGTCCTTTCAAGTCACCATGATGCTTCTCTTGGCTGCAAATTGACTGCAAATTCATCACAGGTAAGCAAAGAGCGAAGACAATACCAGTAGGGTAACTATTGGTAGTGATAAAGAAGTGAAATAGACAGGCGGGACCCCCCAAGAAAATTAAATACAGAAAATAAACAGTAGAAGTATATGGCACCAATAGTGACAATGGAAAAGCAGTATGGGAAGGGGGACTGGAGAAAACTTGAGTAATTGCCACAGCTGGTCATCTGCAAAATAAGGAAGCCTCAGGGGGCTGCATGACATTTCTGGCACCATGTTCAAACTAGAGATGTGCCTCTCTGCTGTAATTAATTACTTCACAGAAGCAAAGGCAAGAGCTCCTTAAAAAAAAAAAGGAGATGAACAAGACAAGAAGTCACAACTTATCATGAGGTATGAAGGCAGCCAATGCTTCTTTTAAAATCCTGTCTCTCATCTAATAGCAAATGAAATATTTTATGAATACAGTACTTCATTTATTTACTGATACCCGCTTGCACATATGCATCATCGGAAAAGTTCAATAGGTGAGCCATTAACATTTCATTGTGGTTTAAATAAAAGTTAATATTATTTTTTACCTAAAGTAGAGATGACAATTCCAAGAGTAACTAATGATTTGTTAATGTTGGCACCTTCTGTGATTCGATTTTTGCAATAACTAGGATCGGCCTTTTCACTGAAACACATAACCAAAGAGATAATTGAAGTAACAGCAATGATTATCAGCATATAAAAGTAGCAGCATAAGAAATGAAAAAACATTCTACAACTCTCAAATAATGAAAAGAATAGCCTATTTTCACAAATACAAGACCCTACATAAAGTTTTCTAATATTTCCAAAATATGCAAAGTTTAAATTTGGCAAGGAAGTCCTGCTATTCAAAAGTCTATGACTTATCCATGGACTTACCGCATGTATGGTCATCCAGATATTACAGAATTACTATTCTATCATCAATCCTATCATGCGGAATCTGATGCCAAACATGCACTCATAACATTGACAAAATGTAAATTTATTTATTTATTTATTTGATTTATATGCCGCCCAACTCCCAGAGGACTCCGGGCAGCTATATAATTGCTTCCAAATATAATTGCTTCCAAAGAACTGAGAACCTGTGTATGCATCCACTAGAAGGCAGAAGCATTCCAAGGTTTCATTTTTTTCCAGAATACTGAAATTATTCCCACATACCATGTACAGTAAATGCATCTTCACATAATCTGTTAAGTGCAGGGGTTGGATTCAGCCTATTCAAACCAGTTTGGGTAAACCAGTAGCTCCGAGGAACAGCTGAGAGAGAACCAGTTCGCTCCGACAATCAGGTGGGCCCACCCGCCCTTGCGCTATACTGACCTATATTTCCTTTGTTTGAAGCCCAGCTGATGGGGCGGATTGCTGCACCTCAGCTGTTTTACTTACTGGGACTGCAGTAGAAGGTAAGTTTTAGAGGTGTTTTCAAATGCAAAGCATCTGCTCAGCAAACTGGTTGTTACACCGGTTGAATCCCACCACTGGTTAAGTGGTATATACAGCTCTAACAAAATCCATCTTACTACTTCTTCCTTTGTAATATATTATGTTTGGCAAATGTCAGCTCAACCTTTCATCTTTGTATTGGGTTGGGGGGGGTGCATGAAGGGAAGCTCAGCCAATCTATTGTCATTGTACTCTGACAATAAAGGTTTGAATTGAATTCAGTTAAGAACATTTGTCAAAAAGGTGTTCATCAAAATTTGTAATGTATTAATAATCAGTTTATTGATGTGAGTTTCAAAATCTATTTTGGATTTTATTTTGAAGCACATGAGAAAGCCAATAAAGGTACTCAAGCTCACATGTAAGGCAATTTACACACAGCTATCTAAATTAAAATTGCAGGTTTCCTACCAATTAAAGATACCATGTCCTGTATAACTTCAAATCATCATAATTGTTTAATGACCCCATAATCCCTTGCGGGGTGGAGTCTGGGCAACTGAATGGAGCTGGCAGAGCACTTAATGGCCAGATGCCCTTCCTGTAGTCTGGAGTTTTGTTCAGCAGATATATTTTAATTGTGCCCGGAGAGAGAAATATCTGCCTCTACCTAGGATCGAACTCACAGCCTCCCAATTGTGAGGCAAGAGCTCCACCTCTAGGCCACTGCACCACTCTTGCTTCCTGTATAACTTCAAATGTACCCAACAATTCCCCCAGAATCCACACACAGGAATTCTACAGCAAACAGTATAAAAGAGAAATTATTTATTAACAGTAAACAATCATGAATAATTGGCTTTTAAGAGGTTATCTCCAAAAACTAAGTATTACCTGCCTGCAAGGTCCACTAAATTGATCTTGCTTGCTGTTTCAGAAGGCAGATTATTCTCAAGTATAGCCTAAATGAAAACAAATTCAAGCAATGTGATTTCAGAGTAAAAATTCTAATTTTTCTACTCTCTAGAACAGACTGATTGTATGAGGTGCTTCAGGCGGTCCACCTGCATTTATACCAATGGGACTGCATGCCAATATGTACTCATTTGATTTTTATCCTGCTACAGTCTCAATTCTTGGAGGTTATTATGTCAAATTTAAAACAATATGCAATCCAAATAGCAAAAATAAAATCAAACCATGAGAGGGAGATGCTATGATGAAGAACAGCATAATTAAAATTCCTAATCTACTTTAAGATAAAATAAGCACTGGAGATTTTCATCAGATATGAAGTAGCAAAGGCAATATCAACCTTTTATCTCAGCAGTTCATTGGGCAGAGAGGGAGAAAGTGTGAAAACGGAAGGTAGGTTGGCATAAAGGAGAGACAGAAGGATATGAGGGGGAAAAAGAGAGGGAGAGATAATGATGGCCTTCTCACTTTTGGTTTTCACCCTATTCATCAATATCAAATTAGCTCAACTGAAGGGGATGCAGCTTTCAACTCAAAAAAACCTGACAGTCATCAGTGGGCGAACATTTACAAGTATAATATAATGCTCCATGGTACAAATTACTTTTATGACAATGTCATTTTCTTACAATGTATTCATAGATGAAATCAACAAGACTTGCTTTTATGGGTTTCGAAAATTACTGGGAAAATTCAACTAACTTGAGTATATTGGATGGTGAGAATAGCATGGGATCTACTGCTGGCATCATGAACGTGGGTAGCTGCTGTGATTCTACACACAAGAAAAGAAAAGTTAATATTTTATTCTTTGTGAGTGACTATGATAACTTATATGGAAGAATAAACATGAAAACAAGTTAACCATCATACCACAAGATTCAGATTTTGGTAGAAGCAGCTGAAGTTTAGATCATATATGGATTATCCTTGGAACTAAATGCAAAACTATATTCCACCACATGACTAAGCTATATAAAATCACATGGACTTCACATACTGCTATATATATAATGTCTGTAATTCTTATAAAACACAATAAAATATTTTTCATAGCATTAAAACATTTAAATTAAGAAACTATTGTTTAATCAAGATTATGCCTGCAGGGTTGAAAACACCACTAATTAGTATGTTATTATGGAGGATGATAATTCCTTGCAATGATTGACCATTCCTTTTGCTGATGAAAGCTGCAATATAGAAGGACAATGAGAAAAATAATTATAAATAAGCTAACATGAATTAGAGTACTTTAATACAAAATACCTATTTGCTATCCCTTCTTCCAGAAGTTCAACTACTTGTCTGTAGTCTGTAACCACATGTTGAGATAGCCCTGGAAGACATTTTAAGGAAAAAGAATCAATAGTATAAAAAAATATCTTCCGGTGTTTTACCCAAAAGTGCTTTTTCAAGAGGCAGCTAGACTTTCTGGTTTTTCTTTGAAGACGTTTCGCTTCCAAGCAACTTCTTCAGCTCTTGGATGAGAAGCGAAATGTCTTCAAAGAAAAACCAGAAAGTCCAGTTGCCTCTTGAAAAAACACCTTTGGGACAACCAAGACCTGGATGACTGAGAAGCTCCATAGACATTCCTGTCTCAGGAATCCAGAAGGCACTAAAGAATAGAAATCTTTTCTGTGACTTTGAGATTAGCAGGAGAGACTCTCTTGATGACTTCCCCTGCAGGACAAGCTTTCCTAACTGGGTATCCTATAAAATTTTTTCCTGTGTGGAGTCCAGCTTGTGGAATGTACTAACCAAGGGGATGTTTTTGGCCTACAACCAAAAATAGCACCTTCAGGGGGAAAAAATAAAAAAAGAACAATATCTTCCACCAAATGTTTAATTATTACTTCAATCAATTTTTGATTTTAATGTTTCTGTTTTTTTTATTTTTCACTGTGCTCCTTTGATTTTTTATACTTAATAATTTGTTGTAAGCTAACTTGAATGCCAAAAAGACAGAAGTGTAGGATATATATTCAATGAAACAAAGATTTCAAGTAGAAAAACATATTATGGATGAATCAAAGGATCACAATATTGCTGAAACAAGAACGGATAACTGTTTAAGGTCATTGTAAATACAATGAATGAAATTTCAGAATACAATGAATCAAACTTCAGTTAAATAATGTATTTTAATTGTATGGAAGATAAGAAATACATATTACTAAGGATACCTAATGATTGCACAAAGCATTCTCCATACTTTTCAAATAATGTTCCATGTCTCCTTTTCCGTTATTAACCTCTATTAAAGCACAACATGTGACAGATATAGTCCAAGAGATACCCAAATAAGTAGGTAATGGAATTGGAAAATTATAGAAGACACAAGAGCACGGAAAACACAATGAAAGCTCTTTAATCTCACAACACGTGAACAGACAGAACCACAGTTCAGGAAAACTGGGAGCATTCTAAACCAATTCTTCCTTCTGATCTTTCAAGACTTGCTACTCATATTAGGTACTGACAGGGGTGAAATCCAGCAGGTTCTGACAGGCTCTGGAGAACCGGTAGTGGAAATTTTGAGCAGTTCGGAGAACCGGCAAATACCACCAATGGCCCCAGAGTGGGGTGGGAATGGAGATTTTGCAATATCCTTACCCCAGGAGTGGGGAGGAAATGGGGATTTTGCAGTATCCTTCCCCTGGAGTGGGGTGGGAATGGGGATTTTGCAGTATCCTTCCCTTGCTACGCCCACCAAGCCTCACCACGCCCACCAAACCACGCCCACAGAACTGGTAGTAAAAAAATTTGGATTTCACCACTCAGTACTGATGGCTCCTTTTTTCATATAGCAGGTTCATATTACACTATCAGTATGATATGATTAATAATTCATTGAAACTGAATTATCAGTTTTGAAATCAGTTCAGTCTGGGTATACAGTAAAGCATTTTATGTCTATCACATGATCTTTTTAAACAAAGAGGATTTTATTTTTATATTAGATATGAAAGGCTTTTTTGAAAGTCTATACTGCAGTGTTACACAGTTAGCAGCAGAAAGACATCAGTACTTTGCAAGACCTTATGAACTGATCCTTAGAGACACATTAAATACAACAGCCTTATATGGAATGCCCCCTATAGGCTAGGCAGATGTAATTAGCTAGGTCCTAATTACTTGATTTGTCAAGAACAATCTTATCTACACAACTCCATACAAAGTACACCTTTCAAAAGTAGTTTGTATTAATAATTGTAGCTTTTAGTAGTTTTTCATTATTAACTTTACTATTATGTATTCAAGGTTTGTCCATGGGGTCATGATGGGTTGGACATGACTTCGCAACTAACAACAATTATTCAAGGTTTACATTCAATAATTTTCTTGCCAAAAATCATTGATTCAAATCATTATCTCCAATAAATTTTGACAGCAATTGGAGTATATTTCAGTCATTAGATAGCTAGATGCATAAAACATAAAGTTAAGGAAACATAGAAGTGCCACAAGCTCTTTGAATAATACTGGATCTCCATCCATCCCTCAGAACTTCTAGAAACAGTAAGCAAAAGCAATGGCAAAATGAATGATAAAATTATAAAACATTTCACAAGATGTAAGGAAATAAAACTAAAGTAAAATATTTCTCTCTCTCTTTGAATAATATATACCTTTAAAAAGACAATTACCTTGAACATATGGACCCATCTCAGGGTGTTCACGGACACGAAGCGTATACGGCTTCTTATGGTTTGACTGCCTTAATAAATCACGGACTTGCTCATTATAAATTTCTAGGAAACTAGAAAGAAATAGAGATGAGCAAAATATTCTTCATCTAAGTATTTGGACACTGAAGTAGCAAGATCAACCCAGCAAAGTAATAGTAGGGAAAACAATAGAGAGTCTGGCAAAAAAATAATTTTGGCATTCTTTTATTAGTTGGCGTGATGTCTGCTCTGCCTATTTTTTTGATGAAATGAATACAATCACAAAATATTTTAAGAAAAGGTCTGAAGAATATTTGGTAGGGAGGCACAGCAACTTTAGGTGTTAATACTATGTTTCAATCTAAAATGATCCTTTCCTCTCAGAGAAGATTCTTGTTAAGAAAGGGAATTTCTATTGGAGAGTTGCGAATTGCCTTGTATTCAGTTCCAAAAAGCCTTCAGTGCAGTGGTGGAACTTGAATAACTTAAATGGTTCTCTGGCTGGGTAGGCGTGGCCAGCTGGTCATGTGACCAGGTGGGTGATGTCACTCATCACACCCAGCTCCACCTCCTGGCCACTCTCCTCAAAAGCGGAGGTAGGATTCAGCTGGTTGGGGCTAATCCCACCATTGGCTGGCCCCACCCAGGCCCGTTTTTGGCCATTTTGGGGGGCATTTTCAGGCTGTTTTTCTGGCTGTTTTCAGGCCATTTTTGGGGCCGAAAAAGGGCACAGAAAACAGGCTGAAAAATGAGTGGCCAGCCAGTGGTGGGATTTGCCAGTTCACCGAACTGAGCAGAATCTTAATTACTGGTTCATGTGAACCGTTGCGAACCAGCAGCAGCTCACCTCTGCTTCAGAGGAATGAACGTAATACCTGATTATAACTCTTTAAAGCAGCCTTTCTTGGGATTTTATGGAAAGTGCAAAGGGTGACTGAACAATCCCACAAAAAGGAATGATTGCTTTAAAGAGTTGTAGAAGCTATTAGGTTCATATTCCTAGACTCTCTGAAGTACCTTTTAGGAATCAAATCAGAAATACTGCAAAGCCCTATTAATTCCATTCCTTGCAGTTTTGCATCTGTAAAAGCTATTATTTAAATATATACTACACTTACTATTAATATATCACTAAATATTTACTTTGACAAACTATCATAACCAATGCCTGTTATACTGTCAATGTAAAAGTTCTATAAAGTCTAAATGTTTAAAGATAACTGAACATAGTCCAAATATTAGACATCCAAACATCCTCTAAAACATGTATCATTATGTTGTTTTTCTAAAACAACAATCATTATGCTTCTAGTTCAAAGAAACACAGAAAGAAAGAAATTACCAATAGTTTGATACAGAAAAGAAGAATTGGTAAATACATATGACGGTATGAGAAAATTAAGTAATACCTACCTAACTTCTACTCTGCATGATGTTGATTGCTTGGAAGAGGCACCTTCTCTTGAAAAAAGACCCTATGAAAAGCAATAATTTATATTTTCTATCTTCTGTGACAAAATTAAGCAAACTTAAATGAAGTATTTCATTTAATAACATAATTACCTGACATATCCGAGGCGTTAATCCAATGGAAGCCTTGAAAAAAAGAAGAGATTATGTGAAACCTGTTTCTCTTGTGTTTTAGAAGAATCACTATTATTGATTTAACTTCCAGAATTCCTCGGGTCTATTACAATTTTCCTTGGCCAACTTGCCATGGCCAACTCTTCACAGGACAATTCGCCATAGCCAACTCATCTCAGGACAACTTGCTATAGGACAAGAGTTACACTAATATCAAAGAAATGGTGGAATAAAATCATTAAAGAAAGGATGCAAAGGGAGGGACAGAATGAAATGTGAATGGCAAAAATGAGAATAAAATTTTGTTTATTTTAAATAAGTAGAATTATTAAACTGTCTTGCAATCAGTTGTCCCACAGTGAGTTGGCCATGGCGAGTTGTCCCATTCCAGAATTACCCAGCCAGTCTACTGAGCCATGCTGAGAATTGAAGTCCCCCCATCTTAAAAGTTAAGGTTGAGAAACATTGATCAAAAATGTTGAGTTAGTGTTGAGGAAACACACAGGAAGCTACATGCCAAGCAAAGGGAATAGCACAAAATAATATCCCGGCTTAAAATGTTCATCACAGCTGTGCTTCAACTTGACAAAGCCAGACTAACTGGCATTCCATGATATTATTTTACATGCTTTCTTATATAGAGGAGTATATTATTAGTATATAGAACTATATTCTTGTAAAATAGTATGAAAAGTATTATTTTAATATGAACTAGGAAATGCTTACATCTGTTCCATTAATGCAGTGGTTCTCAACCTGTGGGTCGGGACCCCTTTGGGGTGGGGGTCGAACGACCCTTTCACAGGGGTCGCCTAAGACCATCGGAAAACACGTATTTCCGATGGTCTTAGGAACCGAGATACTGCTCCTCTATCCGTGTCCAGGCGAGTCTAATAGATCCTATTTCCAAGTAGGCACCGTAGACTCTGATTTTCGTTAGGTGTGGACCATTGCGCTTGTGAGAAAGATTGAGGAAGCACCTGCCTTTCAGGTATTTACATTACAATTCATAATAGTAGCAAAATGACAGTTATGAAGTAGCAACGAAAATAATTTTATGGTTGGGGGTCGAGGAACTGTATTAAAGGGTTGCGGCATTAGGAAGGTTGAGAACCACTGCATTAATGCAAACAATTAAATTGCCAATATTTTTTTAAAAAGTCCTTTATATGGTAATCTTGAATGTTAAAACTATTTATATATATATATATAAAGATAAAGCAAAGTACAGAATATAAACTCACTGGAGTTCCCATCATGGTATATGTTTTTCCTGAACCTGTCTGTCCATAAGCAAAAAGACAAATATTGTATCCTTTAAAAGCACTGGATAACACCATTGTACCAAGATCCTGAAAAACCTGCAAAAAGCAAAGAGAGAGATTATACACTGATGTGTGATGCTAAGTTTATTGTTCATACATCTAAAATGCTTTTAAATTCTAGCAGAGTTCCTCAAAACAGAGAGAGGGAATGGAAGGACAAAGGTATTAATAAAATATAAAGGTCAATCTGGTACATTTTTAAATTCTTAAATTTGTCTCCAATCAACATAATGAAATTATTTCACCAAGCTTCTTTTACCGGGTTTCCCCCAAAATAAGACCCTGTCTTATATTTTTTTGAACCCTGAAATAAGCGCTTCGCCTTATTGCCATGCACTCAAAAGCCCAATTGGGTTTATTATCAGGGGATGTCTTATTTGGGGGGAAACAGGGTACATACATTTCATTCTCAATAGGTACAAGTAATCCTTGGTTTATGACCACAATTGAGTCCAAAATTTCAGTTGCTAATCAAGAGTTAACTGAACTTTGCCTCATTTTACGAATTTTCATGCCAGAGTTGTTACATGTTACATACATCACATGTTAAGTTAATAACACGGTTATTAAATGAATCTGGCTTCCCCACTGATTTTGTTTGTCTGTTGACTGCAAAAGGTGATCGCATAAACATGGGACATGAAACTGTTAAAAGTACATGCCAGTTGCCAAGTGTCCTAATTTTGATCATATGACCACAGAGATGTTGCAATGGTTGTGTGAAGAATGGTCATAAATCACTTTTTTCATTGCCATTGTAACTTTGAAAAGTCATTAAACAAATGGTTGTAAAGCGAGACTACCTATATTAGTCAGTAGTGAGATCAACATCTGAATATCTGAAGTTTCTGTATATTAATCATTGTTACTGATATTGATTTTTGATACATATATTTACATTCTGTAAATGTGTTCAGTGACCAAAATAAAATTTGATTTGATTTGTCTTATTGAGGATGAAGGTCATTTCTCAGAAGACAAAAAAGAAAAAAAGAGGATTACATGGACTCGCAGCTCAGTGACAGCTTCATAGCTGGTTAATTCATGCTGGAATGAATAGCAAAAGTACAGTTAAGTTCAATGAAGGAAGGATATTTAAATAACAAGTCATGTAGTAAAAGTTCCTTCTGGTGAAGTTGCTGAATGACAAGTAAAAGAGAAAGAAAATATAATTGGAGTGGGTTTGGATAAACATATGCAGTTAATCAAGATATATGGAGGTGGTTGATCAATTAACAACAGATCCCAACTCCACCCACCGTGCCCTCACCCTCCCCATCTGTAATTGGATCATAGTGTTTGTTGATATTAATTTATTTATGTTTTTAGCATGTGTGTGTCTTTTAGGATTGTAAGCCATCCGGAGTTTCCCTTAGTAAGATAGGCAGCTGATAAATTTTATTAATACAGTAAATCAAAATAATATAATTAACATAATTTTGTGATTTAAGAAACTATGACTTTTAATTCAATTCCTATCAAAAATAGAGATCAGCTTCTTAAAACTTATCAGCACTTTAAAAAAAATAAAAAGGTATCCAATTTTACAGTTTATTATTATATGCATAACCTAAGAAAAGCAGGTGTAATGGTGCTATAAGATTAGATTAGATTAGATTAGATTAATGGTTTATCTACAGTAGTTGTGCATCCTGTTTCCTAGTTTGACCAAACCAGATTGCAATTGTAGATCAAGATAACAAATACATTCCTACAGTTGCCAGCTCATAATTGGGATTCAGAAATATATTTTTTCTGATTCTAGAATTAGCACAAAAGCTTCATGAGTTACCTTTTATAATTTCTTCTAACCTGTTTAATAGGGATGCGGTGGCTTAGTGGCTAAGACGCTGAGCTTGTCGATCGAAAGGTCAGCAGTTCAGCAGTTCGAATCCCTAGTGCCGTGTAATGGGGTGAGCTCCTGTTATTTGTCCCAGCTTCTGCCAACCTAGCAGTTCGAAAGCACGTAAAAATGCAAGTAGAAAAATAG
>JANHFM010003589.1:74424-88899 GCA_032468115.1 Grayia smithii
ATATACACCCAGGCATACATATATATTAATCACAGACCATTTAGAATATGTAATGGAATAAGAGTGTTGAGAGTTAACAAAGTTGATACTCTATGGTATAAAGCTATTACAGAATGTGGTTGTTCTGCTTCGGATATTGGGAAGCCTCCTCCCAGAAGTTAACAAAGAAAACTGGCCACGGAGAGGATGTGTAGTGTCCCAGACAATACTGTGGACCCTGATCAAGCATCCTTTATATGCTATGTGCTGGATAGAAGGAAGTGAACTTCCAATAATCTTTACTGCTGTCCAATGTTTTGTGTATACTGTACACAGCCAAATCTTTTCATCATTCTTACTAATACATCCCATTTTCATTCTGTCAGACTTCACTAGACATGGCAATGCCGGTTCTTCACAAAGTCAACCCCACATGCAATCACAATAAGAATAGTTGAAGCTTCAGAGATTTGGCCTAAAGATTCAAGCTGCATTATTGCAGGCAACAAAAAAGACATGTCTGTTTGTCTGTCGCCTGGAATCAAATCCTTAAATCCCTTAAATCTACTTCCTCCCACCCTTTCAAGTCAAAAGACTTTTTGCTGTTCTTTTCCCAGCCCCGAGAGTCAGAAATATCTCTTTTAATGTTTTCATTATTGTTTCATATACGTTCACACAAACTGAGATATAAACCATAGTTTACAGAACAATACCAGATATTTCACTTAGCCTGCCCACCCAGGCACAAATTATGTCTGGGTTCACATAACAGGCTAAGTTGCGGCTTGTTTTAGTGCCTTCTGTGAATCTTTCTGTCAAGGTTTATAAAACATATAATCCATTTCAGTGTGCTGTAGAGACCCAGCCAACTATAATTTAGTCAGTAAATCAGAAGTAAGCAATTCATTGTTTTTCAAACTTGGCAGCTGTCTGATGTGTGGACTTTAATTCCCACAATTCCCCAACTAGAGTGGTGTAAACACTTACATGAGCACAGCTGGAGATGAAGTTTTTTTCTCTCTAAAGAAGCTTCAAGCTATTCTTTTCTTTATTTGTATTTGTTTATTCTCCTTATGAAAGCCTAAGGCAGTACATGCAATAACTGAAAGTATAGTGCTTAGAAAGCTGCACTGCTGAAATTCTGTACATAAAAATTAACAAAAATAAGTATTTAAAGATGTTTCTTTGTTTCTGCCAATTAAAGCTTAACTGCCTTAGAAATGTCAACATAACACTGCAACAGTCTGCAAGGCTGAGAAACTATCTTGCCTATAACAGTGAAAAGTTATTTATAATGGCCAAATGTCAGAAAATATGATGTAGCCATTGAGTTGCACCCAAAACAAAGGCCTGATAGTACACAGACTGCATCTGTTTCACTTTTTTGTTATTCCCTCTCTTCTCCAGAGGAGGGATTATTTGTCACACAGATTTTGTTCAAGTCCAAAGTTTTCTTTCTTCTATCCTCCCCCAAACTCCACAATACACATGCTCTTAATTATTTTATTATACACATATGTTCATGCAGCAAGTATAGCCAATAGTTATGGGAGCTGAATTTGCAGTACTGTAATTTTGTAAATCAAAATTATTGTTCAGTAATAGGTAAGCATCAGCTTTGAGGATATATGGAATTAGTTAAGTCACAAAGCAGGGAAAGAAAGATCAGGTAGGAAAATTATAGAGGGTTAAATGACTCATTGTAAGGTAAACCTCAAATTAGCTAGTTTAAATTGAAAAATAAGGTCTTTCATAACTAAATAAAAGAAACAGATGAGATAATTCACTCTAGTACTGAATCTGTTCAGCAGAAGGGAGTGCTAGAAGAAAGAATTCTGATATTGTTCAGGCTCTATGGGAAAAAAAAGTACTTGCTTTTTGAATATTTTGACAATAACAAACTAAGCCTAGATAAGTACTGTACGGGTAGTCCTTGACTTACATCCACAACTGAACCCAACATTTATGTTGCTCAATGAGACAAGTGAATTTTTCCCCATTTTACAATCTTTCTTGTCACAGTTAAGTGAATCACTGCACTTGTTAAACTAGTAACATGGTTGTTAAGTGAACTTTACTGCCCCATTGTCTTTGCTTGTCAGAAGGTCGGAAGAGGTGATCACATGAATGGGACATTGCAACCCTCATAAATGAATCAGTTGCCAACATCTGAATTTTGATCACATGACCATGGGGATGCTGCAACAGTTGAAAGTGTGAAAACTGATCATGTCACTTTTTTCAATGCCATTGAAACTTTGAATGGTCACTAAATGAACTGTTGTAAGCCAAGTCTATCTGTATTCAAAAATAAGGCCAGTACTTATAAAAGCATAGTACTCAGTGACATAAAATAATTAGCAACAAAAATGTACTGAATAGGGCAAAGAGGACTGAAAAGCTGATGAGTAGCACCCAGTTTCAAACTGTGACACGTGACCCATTTCACAAAACATTCATTCAAGCAAAGGAAGATAGATGGAAGAATCACATTCTCTCATTTTTTTAAAAAATGGAGATACAGTCTTTAAGCATCTGGATCTTCACAAATAACAAGAAGGGTATTTATTGTGTCCATAAACTGTAACTTGAAAGATTTTTCATATCTTCCTTGGAAATACATCTAAATTAGTTTTCTAGCCTGAAATAATAATTAATAATCCTGATTTCAGTGACAAATCCCCCAAGGAGGATATGATTGCTTTCACATAATACATTGATAGTTAATTCAATCATGGTTTACTATACTCAATTAACCCAATTTTCTGGGTTCTCCCAACCCATTTGACCGGATTGAGTTTACACATAGCACTCATTTGATTCAGGGTACCATAAACACAGTTAAAAAGTATCCCATATAAACAAAGCATAGGTTACACATCTTGGACAATTTTGGGGAGGATATATTCAATATTACTAGAAAGCAGATGCAGAAAATGCCTGGTATTTCTTAAAAAGTAGCGAAAGGGGAGAATATCTGTAGCTCAGGGTTGAACATTAAGTTCTGCTTAGCTCTTACAGCCTTTGCACGTTTTCCTAACCAAAAGCAGGCTTGCCTTGTTTGGTCACGCCGTGTAAATTCCCTCTTCTGCAGGCTACACTTTAAAGACAGCCGCGACTTCCTTGCAATCCAGCACGACTCTCCTCACGTCTCACGTTTCCAAAGAGGAGCAAAACGCGCAGGCAAACCAACTTTCATATTACCACAAACACACTTCTGGAAGGAGGAGCGCAAGTTAACCGGCGGCTGCTAGGCGAGCCTACCAAACCTCCGCTAACTAAAGCTCGGAGGAGAAAAGGGCGCAGCTGCGCAGAGCACCCGAGCCGAGTTTTTCTCACTTGGGCAAGCACGTGTGGACAGAAGTCCACGCGTTCGAGGCTTCCCCTTTCCACTCCTCAGCCGCTGCCTCACCTTTTGCTGAGGGGCCGGACTCGCACAGCTACTTTGACGTTCGCCATGACCTCTCGGACCCCGGGGAGAAACGGCGCCTCTTTGGCCGTCCGAGTCCCGGCTCCACATCACCCCACTTGCTCCTCAGCCGCTGTTCAAGCGCTCCACGAAGAGGACCCCCACCGGCGCGGGAAGCAGCGCCGCCGCCGCCCGACCCCGCCCGGCTGTTCTTTGGGGGACGTGCGGGGGGGGGGGAGGAGGGAAAGGCCTGCCCGCTTGGCAAGAGCAGAGGAAATGGGGAGGGGCGCCTTGGGTTGCTTGCGCCACAGGCTCTCCTCGGTTTCGGCTCCTTTCGGATGGGCGACAAAGTGGCCCGTTTCAAGCGCTGAAACCCAGGAGGAAACCCAGGGGCGGTTTTACCCGGAGCGGAATGTCTGCAGTTTTGGGCTGCTGATCTCATGACCCATCCTAGAAAAAGAACAAAACGACGCGATGAGCCTGATTTCGCCGTGTCGTGGGCTCACTCAAAGGATACTCCAAAGACAGAACTACAACACGGTCCATTTATAATGGACGTGTGTGTGTGTACCAACAATTGACCGATATAATAACAAAGGGGGACGGACAAGCAGTTTACCAGTCGTTTGGGCAGCGAAGTAGGAAGTCCCTTGGCTTGTGTTCGCTTTACAACAGTGGTTCTCAACCTTCCTAATTCCTAACCCTTTAATACAGTTCCTCATGTTGTGGTGACCCCCAACCACAAGGGGAGCGGTGTCTCAGTTCCCAAGACCATCAGATATATGTGTTTTCCGATGGTCTTAGGCAACCCCTGTGAAAGGGTTGTTCGACCCCGAAAGGGGTCCTGACTCACAGGTTGAGAACCACTGCTTTACAAAGACTTCTAAAAGACTTTGAACATACAGGTAGTCCTCGACTTACAACAGTTCATGTAGTGACCGTTCAAAGTTGCAGCACTGAGTGAAGTCACTTATGACCATTTTTTACACTTACAACCTTTGTAACATCTCCATGCTGCTGTGATCAAAATTCAGATGCTTGGCAATTGGTTCATACTTATGACTGTGGCTGTGTCCCAGGGTCACGTGGTCCCCTTTTACAACCTTTTGACAAGCAAAATCAATGGGGAAATTCGATTTGCTTTAACAACCATGTTACTAACTTTATCAACTGCAGTGATTAACTTAACAACCGTGGCAAGAAAGGTCGTAAAATGGGGCAAAGCTCACTGAACAAATGTTGCACTTAACAACAGAAATGTTGTGCTCAATTGTGGTTGTAAGTCGAGGACTATCTGTATACGGTTTGCCTTACTATCAGATTGAGTACCTGAGACATAGCTAATTTGTAAAGATGCGAGCAAGCATCAGAGTTTGCATAGCTCGCAAAGTTATAATGAGGTTTGCTGGGTTTGGGCATAGAAATACAATTCAACAACACATTACTATTTAGTTCTGTTGTTTGAACTAGTATGAAAAACTAGGTTAAAATCATAACGGATAATGTATTGCATCTACAATATTAATGAATAGGTCTATCTTTTTTGAACACCACCAAGGTGCTAATTTTGTTTGCCTTTTAAGTAGACAATATATCTGAGGATTGCATGGGATGTTTCCCACTCTTATAAAAGGCTTGTCCCTTTTCCCCAATCTGTTTAACTACTATAACTAGTCATAAATTAAGGACCATTTTATCAGTGATGGTTCAAAGTTAAGATTGGTGTGGAATGAATTGTACTTATGCCTGGTTGCAGCCGCTCAGCA
Source organism: Grayia smithii (assembly GCA_032468115.1). Taxonomy (NCBI): domain Eukaryota; kingdom Metazoa; phylum Chordata; class Lepidosauria; order Squamata; family Grayiidae; genus Grayia; species Grayia smithii. The sequence continues at coordinate 79,579 of JANHFM010003589.1, forward strand.
GTCATGATCAAAATTGAGAAAAAAATTAGTGTAGATCATCTATGGAAGGTAGCAGCAGCAGAGTGCAGGAAGTCAAAATAAGAGATGGGGGATGGAGATTGGTAGGTAGAGGTTCTCCTGGACTCTCAACTCCTGCTCAGAGCAGATGGCAATTGTGGTTAGGAAAGCCTTTGCACAAGGTTGTGTAATACACCAGTTACATCCTTTTCTGGATTGGAAACCCCTGCAGTCACTCAAGCCCAAGACATCTCAAACTTGGACTATTGCAATATGCTCTACATGGGGCTACCCTTGAGTATTTGGAAGCATTAGTTGGCACAAATGCAGTTGCACAGACTTGCATTCTGGGTGGCCCATGTTAACACCACTATTCCACAAGCACTGGTTATGTTTTCTTCGGAGTCCAATTCAAGGAGTTTGTTCTTAATCTTTAAAGGCCTCCATGGCATAGGTCCAGGTTATGTGAGGAACCATCTCACCCTGATGAGATTAGCCCATCTCACCCATGCTGGCAGAAGAGGCACCTTGCAGTCCCCTAATTGGTCAAGGAATGGCCCAAGAGAAGACCCTTTTCTACTGAGACTTCCACCCTTTGAAACCTCATGCTCCCTCCCACCCCAAGTTAAGATATTCAGTGACAGGCATGAAGATCTGGCTTTGCCAACTAGCCTGGGCACTAATGGGGAACTGGCATCTTGGAAACAGTTAACGGACTATGATAAAACCCACACCTCCTCCCCATGGTCCCTTCCCATTTTTATCAATTTTAAATCAAATTTAAAGTTTACTATTTTAACATACTGTTTATTGAGTGTAAGTCATCTAGTGTCGCCTTTAGGAGAGATGGGTGGCATGTAAGTTTGATAGACAGACAGACCAACTTGGTCATGCCTTCAGGATCCCTGAAGGACGATTTCATTTAATTGACACGATATAACCATTAGGACCAATAACTGTTTCTAATTGATCTGGAACTCAAAAACAGAGGCCAACTCTTCAAAAAATAAAGGGGTGGGGGACAGTGGGTAAGTACTTCACACCTTCTATATTTGTTAGAAGATGCCAAGAACATTTTGCACTATGAAATTATTTTGATACTGCATCTGTTATGATTTCTTTAACTGGAGATAATTGTTCTTTTTAAGGTGATTGTGACAGTTTGATTTGCTATTTCTATTTTACAATCTGCTGTTAATATCAAGTTGCATAGATTTATTTAAAGCTATTCAGTTAAGTACAGTAGTCTTGTTCAAATGAAAGCAGCAGAAATCCAAAGTAAGCATTCCACATGGTAACCAACTTTGACAGTTAATTACTAAAATCAATTTTTAAAAATTATATTTGATAAGAACCAGTTCTTTGCAAACCTATTCAGACTGCTACAAGCACAATAAACAGAATAGAAACTGAAAGTACAATACATTTTACATAAGAGTATATGGTAGCCAAGAATCACAGGTAAAACAAAGCCATTTTAGTGCTATACAATATAAATTGTGCCCCCTAGTGATAATTATCAGGATTCCGAAAGAAAGGATTTCTGACTGCACATTGCTGTTGCAGCCTGTCATTCATGGTATTTTGTTGTTATTGTGAGTCCAGCCAATATAATTTATGGTTTGCTCAGGAAATACAAAACAGTACTTTCTTTTTTTCCTGCTGATCACTAATACTTAAGGAAACTCTTATATAACACCTTTATTATATTTAACTCTTAAAATAAACCTTTCAAATTCAACATAATTCCTGGTGACTTCAAAAATGCATCTTTGTAATTTTCTTTAAAAGAATACAGTTCAGTCTTTTCAAGAAGCTATGTTTATGTTAACTAATACTTTAGTTTTCCAGGAAAGTTCATTACTTGTACATTAAATTGTATTTAGGATTTGAGGTTGAAATCCCAAATACGAGGGTATGAATGCTGTTGAATTTCAGCATAGAAATCCACTTAGTTACCAGCAATCAAACGGAAATGTTACCTTTTTACTTTTAGTCAATCTAGGTAGGGATTGAAAACTTAAGTAGGGTTAATTGGATTAGTACTGTACTTGGATAATAGACTATCAACATACCAACGCTATACATTACTGTAGATTGGAAAGATGAAAACTTGTCCCAGAAGTGTGGCAACCCACCTCCATACTGTGGCCACAAAAATCACACATGCGTGTCCAGAACATATTTATGTCCGATGTTTACCTTGGAGGGCCTTATTCTGTTTCTGCTGAAATATGCTTAGAATTACAGAACCAGAGAATTAAACCCTGATGCCATATTTGGGTCTTCAGATACAATAGTTTTACAATTATTAAATAAACCAGTCTCTGGATTCACACAATGCTAATCAAACCAAGGTTAATGTCCCAGTGATTTAAGAGATGTGGGATAGCCATCTGCCTGATATGCTTTAATTTGGATTCCTGGACAAAGTAGGGAGTTGGATCAATGACCTACTGGCTTTTTCCAATTATCTGGAAGTCTAGGCTGAGAGGAAATGTTTAGCATATTCTCAAATTGTCTGTCACTGCTTAGATTTACTAAAGCAGTATTTTCTTATAAAGTATAAAAAGAAAGCAAACAAATGGCTCATCAAACCCAGAGTTTTATTTATTTATTTATTTATTTATTTATTTATTTATTTATTTATTTATTTATTTATTTATTTATTTATTTATAATTTGGAGTCGGGTGGCCTCTTTGGAGCCACTGATCAGCTGGAGAGATGCCATCGTATGGGGGCGGGGAATTCCCCGTGGCTTGAAATGATGTGTGCGAGCAGGGCCTTTCCCTCGCCATTTTTCCTCCCAGCCAGCACAATTTCCACCTGCTTCAGCTACTGCTGTGGTTCGCTTCATCAGACGGGTAAGAGACCTTAGGATTGACTTGGAGGGGGTGGAAACTGCATCAGCCCTTATTGAAGGCTTCGGCAGTCAATTTCCATGTGGCCTTTTTGAGGCCTTTCTTCTAGGCCCTATCCAATATGGCCGCCAGCCGCAAGGCAAAGGGCAAACAGGCCTTGCCTGACTTACACAAGGTGGCCAGGCCTTCACAGGGGGATCCATCTAAGCGGAGTTAACCCTCCCTTGCCCCATCCACTCCTTAATTTTGTTGTATATTCTTGTGTGAATTCTCAGGAATATTTTCAGGGCATGACTCATTAAGCTTATCGTTCTGTATTCGGTACACTTCTTTGCATTTGTTTATCTATTGGCAAAATAGAAACAGAATTTTAGATACCTGCTAGTTTCTACTGTATCTAGTTAATATTTTACAGATCATTCTATAACTAACTGATATCTTCAAGATTTGTTTGGCACAGGTGCTGAATGTCCTGCCTCTAGATATATTTTATTTATCTCCTTAGCCTCTTATAGTGTATGTCCCTATTCTTTTCTGTACTACAATATTTGTTTCATTTTGCAAGCCTTCTTTTCTATCATCCAAATCTATGGTATTATTTGTTGCTTACATGCATTTCTTTTTCCTGTTCTGTGCTCTTATTTTTCATCTAATTTTTCTCTGTCCCCTTAAAACTTATTTATCTTCCCTAATATTTGTTCTGCCTATTTTTTCATTATCTTAATTGATGTGACTGCAACTTGGGAGGGGTTTTGTCATTTTCTGTCCAAAACTTTTCTTCTATCTTAATTTGTGATGGTGTTTTAATTTTCTACTTTTTCTGTCTCCTTCCTTTATCTGGGTTAAAGGAAAGTGGGAGAAGATTCAGATGGTAGAAAAGTTACTTATTCATTGGATTCATAAGTAAAAGATAATGGAAGCACATGCTCTGCTTGGGCCTCATTTTGAACATCTAGCCAATACTTTGCAAAAGTGAGGTATTGTGCATCAGGATATTAATGTCTGGTCCTCTGATAGCTACTTTGGTTGGAGGGAAGATCTTGTCATACTCTGATTTTTTTGGTTTTTTAAAATCTTTTTCTTGGTTTTTTTTAATGTTTTCTTGTTTTTCCTTGGGGTGGCAGAGAAAATAGAAAACATTTCATTGTTACTGTATAAATATATAAACATATTTTAATAATTTCCAAATTAGGATAAAAATGTTAAAACTCAGATACAGTAAGGTGGCTGAAAGCTATGAAGCCATATAACTTCCATAAAGGATCCATAAACAATTCATCATCATCATTTTAGCCATTGTCTAGCCACCGCAGGATGAAGGCCTCTTCTGCATGTTTCCACAAATACAGTCCTGAGCTTTCTTTTGCCAATTGGGCCAACAATATTTGCTGATGTCATTGCTCCATCTCGTTTTAGGTCTCTTTTGTGGATGTGTTTTATCAAGTGGGATTCATTCTACGACTGTCTTGGTCCACCTGCCATCAGTTCTTCTTGCTATGTGATGAGCCCATTTCCATTTCAATTCTTTTACTTTCTTGATATCATATACTTTTGTTTGTTCTCTAATCTTTCTATCTTGTCTTGTAATGCTGAGCACATGTCTTTCCATGACTCTTTGCGTCACTTGTAGCTTTTGTATCAATCGTCAGGTTAGTGTCCATGTTTCATTGGCATATGTTAGAGCAGGTAGCACACACTACCATAAAACAATTAGGATTGAAATTAAACAAAAAAATAACATTCTATTTGGGGCTGAAAGGCCAGGAAAGAAGATACTAGGCAATTTTTTTAGGGAAAGCATTTGGGATCAGGAGTTGTTACAAATAGGGTCATAATCTGCTGGTAACTTACCTCTTTAGATAGTAGAGGCATCATTGTAGCGATATTATGCACATTGATAAAAGTAAATGGTTTGGGGCCCTAGTGGGGGAACAGCACAGTGGAGGTAATTGATGGAGTAATTCCACCTCCCACCACTCTGCCCCTGCCCTCTGTTTTTAATGTTAATTTTAATTATTTATATTTTATTATGGTATAGAGATAGATAGATAGATAGATAGATAGATAGATAGATAGATAGATAGATAGATAGATAGTGACTCTAAGGCTCCCAGAGTTACCCTATGGCAGTGACGGCGAACCTTTTCGGCACCAAGTGCTGAAACCGGAACGCGCATGCTGGAGCCCAGAAATCCGAAGGCCACCTGTCCAGAGTGCATGTCCATGTTGGCCAGCTGGTCTTTTGGTTTCTGGTGCATGCATGCGCGCCAGCCAGCTGGTCTTCAGATTTCCGGCGCTCCGGCACGCGTGAAGACCAGCATGCGTGCCGGAAACCAGAAGAGCAGCTGGTGACGGCCTGCGTGCCCACAGAGAGAGCTCTGCGTGCCACCTCTGGCATGCATGCCGTAGGTTCATCATCACGGCCCTATGGTAAGATGGGTGGCCAATAAATAAATTAAAGAAGCAAACAATTCCTCAGCTACACTGGTTATACATTATAAACAGCTTCATTGATCAAAACTCAGCATTTTGATTTGCCGCAGTTTGAAAATAATTCAGTTAGAAAGCATACATATAATATAACTATAACTCCAAGGCCTAGTTGGTAATCTGGGAACTGCATACTGTATAGCTTTTAGAGGCATAGTGCATAAAATGCATTATTGTAATCTTCAGTTTACCAGAGCTGAAGCAAGCTATGTACTCATGAAGGTGCACTTTGTGACCCATCCTTTTCTCACGCTGAGCTTTAGGTATCCACATGTTTTTATAAGACAGGAGGGCGTAGAGTGTTTTCAGCCCATAAAATACCTAATATCCTTTTAAAAACATTCAGAGTCCTATTTAAATGTGCACACCTTTTCATTCATAGTCTTTAGTACTTAATAAGATATTCAACAGAGACAGTTCTGCATACTTGCACCAAGAGGCAGTTTTCTTTTAGGGGATATTAAAAGATAATGGAAATCTGTACACTTATGCAGAAACTTGAGGTGGCTTCTAAATGCCTAATACTTGAATGTCCAAGGGGCTTATACATAATAATCTGCTGCATATGTTTGCTTTTTTAATTTGAAGAGTTCTCCCTAGTGATGTTTGGGAATTGGGGAGAGAAAATGCATACATTACTCTACCAAATGACCATGCTGTGCTTCTTATGTATGTTAAAAGGCTAGTGCACCTCACACCATGATAATAATTAGGCTTGGAAGTAATGCTATGTAAAAATGGTGGGTCCATGTTTGTAATGTGAAGCAGCAATAAGTGCACAGCATTGAGCGGCAAGTAGCATTGGGGGCACTGAGAAAAATTAGGAAGAACCCCATTAGTTCATCTGGTGCTTTTATATTTATGAGTTGCATCCTGCATTTAAAATTATTAATACACAACTTTATGTCAAGATGCAATGTTATGCTAATATATCTGTTTTTGCCTTGGATAGATTGGCTGCCCCGATGATGAATAGTTCAAATAGTTACAGTTTACTAGGTGTAACTAAATTTTGTTTTGTTGCTGCCCTTATTGGAAATACTGTTTTCTTGGAGTTTGCATTGACTATGTAAATATAAATAACATATGTTGGCATAATATAATAATCACAGTGAAAAAAGAGGAACAGCTTCCCAGCTTTAGTCCTGCTTATGTATTCTGACATCCTTTGCTCAGGTTTTGAAACCTGGAAAGCATTTACCTTAGGTCAGTATTAACTCTCTATCCCCCAGAATAAGAACATATTACTTGTTAATGAAACAAGGATTTATTTATGAAATTTATTCCCTCATCAAATGAAAATCTAATTCTAATAGGAGTTTTCTTGTAGTTTTACTAAGCTTCTCTCCATTCCTAAATGTAGAATGAGTTGATCCATTAAATTGGCTTCCAAGCAGTAACTTGTCATTTTAATGCAACGTGTAATCTTTATTTGAATAACCAATTTATTATACTAAAAACTGACCCTCTTTTTTATTGAAGAAAAGGAGGTGTGAAGTTGGATGCTTTGAACTTTCATAGAAAGTATTTTTTATTCTGAAGCAAATGGTTTTCCCACTACACTGTCCCAGGGCTGGCATTAGTTGGCAATTTCCCTAAATATAAAACAATGAAACAAAAGCATTTGTTCATGTTGTTGTGAAGCTATTATGTTCTATGTAGCTGCCAAATTTGGCAATTTTGCAATCATTATTTCCCCCTGGCTCATTTCCTAGCAATCTGGTGGTTTTCAGGATTTGGATTGTAAGATTGGTGACAGTATTCTTGGCCGAATTTTTAGTAATGCAGCCAGGATTCATTTTATTCTTGGATATGCATTTGTATGTCATAAAGTGACAAGTAGCACTATATGTCAATAGGATTTTTCATTTCTCTATAAATGAAGAAAATCAGACTTCTTTTATTTATGGTTTTATTATCTATTTTTTTGTAAGAATTATTTCTCACACTCAATTTCCTTCATTGGAGAAGCATGGATGTACCAATATATCCATATGTACCTTATTAAGTTCCCTGTTTTGTGTACAACTTATCAAACTGAAATATAACTTGGTGTATAATTGGCACAAGGGACACAGTGGCTCAGTGGCTAAGAAGCTGAGCTTGTCGATCTAAAGGTCGGCAGTTCAGCGGTTCAAATCCCTAGTAGGGTGAGCTCCTGTTACTTGTCCCAGCTTCTGCCAACCTAGCAGTTCAAAAGCACATAAAAAATGCAAGTAGAAAAATAGGGACCAACTTTGGTGGGAAGATAACAGCATTCCATGCACCTTTGGCATTTAGTCATGCCAGCCACATGACCAGGGAAACATCTTTGGACAGTGCTGGCTGCGGTTCAAAGCTGGCTTCAGCTTTGAAACGCAGATGAGCACTGCCCCCTAGAGTTGGGAATGACTAGCACATATGTGCAAGGGGAACCTTTACCTTTATCTTTACTTTACTGTTGGTAATGAGAATAAATCTGTGTGGACTGTATTGAAAAGATTCTTAGATGTATAGGTATTCCATGGGCTTATTCTTTCAGTCTTCTCCACCCCACCTATCTGCCACCCCCATGGGCAAGCACCACATTCCTGTGGAAGACAATGAAATTTTTATGAGATACACAAAATTTCTATAACCATACAAATCTAATGTGTCTGGAAGAAAATATATGGCCAACATCACCAAGATTAACAGAGTTGTATTTTGGCTGGGATGAAAAGTTTCAGTGAGATGTGGCTTGCAGGATGCACAACATAATAAACCCTGGGCTAAGATTAAAGATTAACTTAAAGCTTTAATTCTACAAACAATATTAGTAGAAGCAGTTGAGAGAACTCCTGCAGAAGAACTTGAATAGGTCCTGGCCACTGAATGCAGTGCTGCCTGCTCATTTCTCTGCAGACTACATTTTGTCCTTTGAGCTCAGGATATTAGGCCAAAAAGGCACCAAGCTGTAGAATTATATTACAATATATAAGGCTCCTCTTTTACTTTGGACATGTCAGTATAGTGAAGTATAGAAGACACATTCATTTGAGACGTCCCTACTAAATTCAGCCAGATGCTGTTATGGTATTCCAATTTTAATCTGCCAGTTCATGTATATGCAGTGCTTTTTTTCTTAAAGTTTCTTAAATGCAGGAGGAAAGTGAAAGAACTATTAATTAGTCATTTGAGTTGATTTAGAAATAGGAAATATATCTGCCATAAATTTATCTGGTTATGTTAAATTTATGTTAAATTTGGTACAATGTAGGACCCAGATATGCATTATGTTAGTTGGCATTCCTCATTCAGTCTGTAGGGGTTTTCTTTTTCCTGTTTCTTCCTCAAAACCATTTAAGATGGCTTTTGCCTTTATACTTTCCTGAGGAATAATCTAGAAGAATATGTGCTGTATAATTGTTCTTGGTTTTGTACTAAGGAACTCTATTTCTTCTTGTCTAATTCACACACATTCATCGATACAATGCAGTCAAACGGTCAGAAGCAGAGCTGATGTTAATTAGCAATGAAATGAGGAATGAACTGGCATTAGCCTTGAGACTAATCAATGGGAAAAATCACTTCAAGCAGTAAGCTTAATGAAGTACTATACAGCTGTTTATTTTTAGTCTTTTTAGCCCGGAAACAAAATCTCTGCTAACTTTAAAAAAAAAAAAAAAACACCTACCTCTTAACTAAAATATTTTTAGATAAGTTGTCTAGTTCTGATTTAGCTTTTCTATTAATGATTTTACTCTTTAGCTCTAGTTAACACTTAGCATGCCAGGAAAATGTCATGTCAGATTTTCAATACATGAAACACCACTGAACGAGCTTCATCAGTTGCCGGTGTGTTTCTAGGTGAAATTCAAGGTGCTGATTGTCACTTTTAAAGTCTTTTGTGGATTGGGACTGGGTTTCCTAAGGCAGGGGTCTCCAACCTTGGCAACTTTAAGACTTGTGGACTTCAACTCCCAGAGTTCCTCAGTCAGCAAAGCCAGCAAA
>JANHFM010003589.1:112384-122699 GCA_032468115.1 Grayia smithii
GACATTGTATTTCTTCAAGAACTGCCAAGAATATGGAGAGGTAAAACAGAGACATTTAAAGTTACATGAATAGAAAAAAAAATCCCCTTTCTCAATTCTTTCAGGATATGGCTTTTTGTAAATTGCTAGGAATTCTATAAAGATTCAGGGTATTCAAATGAAAGAAATTAAATATAAACAAAGGATAAATTCCAGCTTGGAGAGAACGTACTGGAGTGAATGTTTGAGTCCACTCACTTGCTTAAAAAATAGCCACAGAAATTAGCCATGAAAGTACAATCATATTTAGGAGCAAGGAAGAAAGTAACATACGGTAGGTTTGCAAGAGAAAACCTTTTAAACAGGTTCATAGCTGACAGATACAAATACATTCTAAGTAATCTCATTATTATACTGCTACACTTACTTATATATAGTGTTAATTTTTTAAATTTAAAAATTAACATTTGAAACAATTTTTTAAAAAATATAATTTAAAATATTTAAAACTCATTAGAAAATATTTACAACCTATTTACTGTTCAGTCTAATGACTACCTCTTACTAATCTGTTCACATACAGTACACACAGATACCGCTGGTAAGCTTATTGAGAGAAGCAATGCAGAAGAAATATTTAAAACAAGAATTATGGTATTTAAAAAGAAAATGAGTTCTCAAAACTGCATCGTCACTTTTCTTGATATTATAAAGTGCTGCTATGACTTTTAACAGGATTTGTTTATCATCAGTTTTGCACCACTATTCATTAACTGTATGTACACTTATCAATGATAAACTATATTCAAAATTATTCAAAATATTTTTAAAAACTTGCTTAAATCAATCATCCCTGATTTACACCTCATTTTCTTTAAAGACTGCTTTGCTTTAAAATTGGTATGAATACCAACTTCCTTTTAATGATAAAGATATTTATTCTTTCAACCATCTTATTGCATTTGAATGGGACACTGCAACATGCAAAGCAAGAATGTAAGATAATAAATTATAACCTTGGGTACTTAGTATGATGTCATGGACACTAAATGGCCACTAATACTTCCACTGGTGTCTGCCAGGTTCTCTACCCTATCTGCATTATAAAAATATTTAATTAACTAAAGACACCCAGAAAAACAGGAAAGAGGATTAAGATAATTGATGTGGTTTTTTAAAAAAAATCTGAAATCAGGCCAGCCAACGTGCTCTGATTCGAAAGGTCATTTTGAGAGTTGATCTATTAGTCACTGACTGCAGTATTTATTCCTCCTCACCTCCTACTGTATTTCTGTCATGGCATTTTATATAAACAAGACTTTTTTTTCCCCCTTGGCACTGGTTTATCCATTACAGAATATCAGTGTTTCAGAGAAACAAGTGCAGAACTTTGAGAAAGTCTAAAGTCAGGATAGAGTAACTTCAGTGGTATTTATTCTATTTTGAGGCAACACAAATCGGCATTTTAACCAACCAGGATCTGCTCTATAGCTCAATGTGGTATACATCTTCACTTTATACACATAGTGCGCTTGGGTTTTTTTGTGTATGGGTAGAAAGGAAAAATTCACTACTACAAGCATAGGACCATCGGTTTGCTTGTGCTTTGTGAGGGTAAGTATGAGTTGCATCAGATTCCATATTTACCTTGTACTTAAGTTCTTGGGCAAATTGCTTTTTAAAAAAAGCAACATTAACATCTTCCTGGAAATTAGTGTTATTCATTTTATGACTGGACAGCAACAATTAGAAGGCACATATAACATATTTTCAAATGTGTTCCTCACTCCCAATATTATTGGCAGTGGTATTCATTTTATTTTTCATATTGTACCATGATGGAAATATTTCAAGTTCACAATCCCAAACGGTTCACCATGAAATCAAGCTTAAATATATCCTACACAGAAAAATAATGCTTTGGGTGGAGGAATGTTATCCAGAAAAGAGAACAAAGACACAATCTGTTGGTAAATTGGAATACTCTCCACCAGGGGTGTCAGACTTGACTGTGTCGTAGGTCGGATCGTGACATATTGCAATGTTTTTTGCCTTTGCGGAGCCCTAGTGAAGGTGGCCTGTGCGGGTTGTATCCGTGCCACAGGCCACCAGTTTGACAGGCCTGCTCCACACCATGGTATTGTATTCCAGAACAATTAGCTACTCTTCTCAACAATTAAGTCTCTGATAATTAAGTTTGTTAAGGATCCAATTGTCACTTCTTACCTTCTCATTTATCCGGTCTATCTGCTTGTTTTGTGAATCGATCTCACTGCCCATATCCACAGCCATATTTTTCAGATTTCCCAAGATGTGTCCCACTTGAGTTAAGTTATCCTCCATCTCATCTTCTCTGGCATCATTTGTTATCCTTTTCAAAATATCAGAAAAGAATTGCTTTGAGCACTTGCAAGTTCCTTCTTCTTTATTGTAATGAACTAAATTCATATATCCTCTCCCTCTCCCTCCTTAGCTGCCTATCCACATACTCACATTAGTCAAACTACCACAGGGCAGTTCTCAACAGAAATTAAAAATCATCATCAGTTAAACCACAACAATTACAAAAAATACTAAAACCATAAACACAAGTTAAAAAAACAGAATCATAGTCCTAATTCTATCTCACACAAACATTTCATAACTTCAGTCTTAAAATATATCTAATTGGCAATTTATAAAAGAAATTAAAAATAAGCCTGTGTTTTTATAAAGACCTTTATACATTCCACCAATTATGTTGCAAAATTTGATTCAAAACATTGTCCTATTATTTGAAATCTTTGAAAAATTACTAAAGTGTTCCAAATAAACATTCATTCAAATAAACACAGAATAAACTTCTCATTATGGTTTTCAACATCCCAATACTGTTGCAGAGGAACAGATACGAATATGTATTCATTAGTGGACAAAGAAAATATTATTTACCGCTTTATGTATCCTCCAGTTGGTCCTCCTGTGGTCTGTTGGTAATTTCCTTCCCGTCCTGGTTGTCTGGTTATTATATGATCACCCGAATTTTCACCCCAAGTTGTCTTATAGGCTTTACTAGTCTCAAAGTTCTTAGTTCTATAAGAAAAACAGAATAGCTTCAATTAGCTAAAAAGATAAATACACAATTTAAACAGCCAACTGATTTATTGCTTATTATACAATCAAGTTTGTGATTAGGAAGAAAAATGTATGTACCACTTAGCATTATATTTATGGGGTATCTTTTATTTAATGAATTGTATGGAGAAACTTAAAGAGCCAGCTTAAGTCATCAGGCTAGAAACTGGTAGTCAAAGAGTTCTAGTCCTTTCTTAGGCACAAAGGCAGCTGGATGACAGTGGGCTTATCACTCTATCTCAGTTACAAGGAGGCAATGGCAAATGCCAAGAACACTGCAGGGACTAGTCCAGGCAGTCACCAGGTATCAAAAAACTGACTTGAAGGCACAAACCAACAAAACATTGAGAAAATTATATTGTACTAATTTTACCAAATAATGCATCAGATAATCGTTACCCTAATGGTAACAAAAATGAAGGAATAAATGCAAAACTTATTTTTCTATTCCAACATTCATATAACCAAGATAAAACTTGTATTGTTTTATGCTGTATTATTCTATAATATTTCATTTTTATTTTGTTCTGGACTTGTCCCGTACAATGGTACCTGATATTTTAAAACTGAAACAGGAATCCTGAGGTTATGGGCATTCTTATAAAACAGTTGTATGCTAAGTAATACATGACAAAAAACATTTTTCCCCATGTGGTAGATCATAGTTAAAACAATATGTGAACATTATCATAACATTCCACATTATTCCTCTAATATTTTTAAACCTATGTTTAAACCTAAGCTATTACTTTCCTGAAAAATTTTCTAATAGACTTAAATTGTACATCAACTGCTACTTGCATTCTAAACATTGTAATTATTATTTCAGATCAATCAAATCAGAATAAATATAAACTACAAGCAACACGGCACGAATACAACTACAGACCATCACAAGGTTGCTTGCATGTTAAGAAAACATGCACATTCAGACATGCATCATGTTAGAACATCACCTTCAGATAGCTGGTTAGCAGTGCAAACTGCTTCTTAATACAGGTATTTTCCTAAATTCCATTTTGACCAGTTAAGGGGATCCAACCTCTGATGTTAACTCTTCATTTTATTAAGAAGGAAAAGTGGGGTGATTAGGAGAGAATGAAAAAGAGTGAATAGTAAGACACGCAAGCAGATAACTATTGGTTAGCTGACAAACTATTTCAAAGTTTAGCTGAAAGTATGCTATAATAAGAAAAAAACAGCTTTAACACAAAATCAGGAAGAAAATGAATATTATGAATACTATATTCAAAATTCGTAAAAGTGCTGTGCTATTCTCACAAAAAGTCATTTAATTTAGCCCTAGGGATGGAAGAGTTTGATTTCCTTTCATCCATTTCAAATCCATTCAACTCTATTACTAGTACTGTCTCTACATATTTGCCTTATATACGATTTTGTTATCAAGCATATTGAAAATTCCACAGAATTACTTCTCCAATGTACGAGCATTTCAACTCTCACAAAAGCCTCATACTTTTCAGAGTGAGGGATAAGAATGTAGTATCGGGGGAAAAAAACTACTACACAGCACATCATGCTTTTCTTGCAATCCTTCATTAAACTGACACATATCTTGTTTCCACCCAGTGAAGCTGAGAGAAAAATTCTACAACTTTCCCATGAATTGTTATTTTAAATCTGAATATTGACAATAATTCCTTCCATATATTAATAGGTATTAGGTAATTTAAAATGCAATTCAAGCTTGTATTCCTTTAGTTTCCCCATTCTAATATATTACCAGATTTATGTCGCAGGTATATTTGCACATCTAACTAAGCCTTATAGCACCTAATTACTGATGCATGACCACTGACTTTTCTTCCTTGATTGGCACAGCTTGAACATTTTAAGCATTCACTGTTTAAACTTTATTATGTCATTCACCACAACTTGTATTTGTCATTACCAGAAAACCAAAACCAGAACAAAGCCACAAAAGTTAAAACATTATGGTCATTATTTTATTCACAGGTTAACCTTATGGACAAGTACAGTTAAGTCTAAATAAGCATTTCCCAACTTTTTCCTTTATAGGCATCACTACACTGAACAGAACATTTTTGTAAATTGCAAGAAAAACCAGGGGACATCAACCATAGTTGGTGGTTGTCATGGCACGGGACCCCAAAATTATTTTTAAAAAATGAATACATTTTTAAAAGGCTGAAATTTCACAGGACATCAGTGTTCTTGTTTAAAGACTTTTAAAATTTGGGGTAAAATGCCACAATCTCATGGTTTTTCAAATAACAATAATGACATCTTTTTATTTTGGAGTCTATACTACCAACCATTGCAACAAAAGTTTTCAGGCTTCATAGATCTGTAGAAAGGAGCCATCATTCACACTTGCATGCACCCATAAAGTTTTGGGTAATACCCCACTGGAAAACCTGAAGGGGAAAGTTGGGGTCAGATCATCCCAGAGAAGGACTATGTAGTTGCTCAGTCTATCTGACTTAATAGCACATAAATAAGACCATATGAATGCAGTCAGTGGCTTGGACAGTGTTAACGTAAAATGTGATTTCTTTGAATTTTGCTTATCATGTTATGTGAACCCAGTTTCTATTGTTTGTAAACATGGTTTATGGTTTAGGATTATAAATGAACACAGACCATGGTTCTGTACAACATCCAATTTGTGTTATGAATTCTGTAGCAGTTTTTTTTCCCATCAGAGAGAACAGTAGCTTAATTAAATTTTCTAGTCACTGAAGTTCTAAACAGGAGTGATATTTTTCCTTGAAAAAAGCGTCTTACCAATCTGCTTTTAACTGACCTATTGCACGGACAGACACAGAGACCACAGCACTTATTAAGCTCTGTCAAGTTCTTTTCAGCTTCTTTCATGTCTTTGTTTATTTGATCCATACCTTCTTCTATGTTGTTTAACTTTTCTAGAAAAAAAAAGAAGCTTTAGAAACTTTAAGTGACGTAAATGCTTACACTTCATATAGGAAGGTCTGCATTCAAAACACTTTTTAAAAAGCATTTAAAAGCAGCTTAAGAAGTGTTAATGTTTCTGGAAAATACTGCAAGCCTATGGACAATGGCCATGCCTGTATCCGGACTGCATTAATTATGTATCTTTATTATGTATCATTATGAAATACAGGGTTCTACATTTATAATCAAATATGCCATATTGTTCTTTATTACACTTGTGCAACTCACCGCCTTGTTCATCTAACATGGTAATGGTTTTGATTCCAGTATCTTGGGACTATAATGGAAAAGAGAGAGAAATACAGAACCACAGCACAATGGAATTAGTGTAATGACACAATTTGCTACAGACTATTGTGTGGAGACACTACTAAATTATTACATAAAAATTGATCAGCATAAATACTACTATAAAAAATTTCCTTTGAGGTAAAATAAAAATCCCAATGTTGCAAGTTATTTTGCAATACTGGTGTAGGTACCTGGTGAATTTGTTACTTTTGTTTATTGGTCCTATGATAACATTATTGCAATTTTATATAAAGTTTCATTGTTTATTAGTTTTTATTTATTTAAGAAAATGTATATGGCTATCCAACTTACTCTTAGTGATTCTGGGTGGCTTATAAAGATAAAAACCCAATATTAATTTAAAAGCAGAAAATTAGAGAAAAAGCAGGGAAGCTTTCTAAGAAATTCTGAGATATACTTCCATACATTTAATGCTTGATGAACGTAATATACTCAATGTCATTTCATGTTCTCCATCTGATTTCCCTTGCCCTCCCAGTTCAAAGAAAGCCTTTAACTTCTTCCTTACCTCAATGGCCAAGCCAAGGATCCTCCTTGTGCTTTCCAAAGACTAAAATAAAGATAGATTTCATTTCAGGCATGGAGATTTTTAAAGATATGTTATAATTATATAATTTTAGACATGGCTGTAAGTAAGCACTACAGTATTCTCTTATTTCTGACACAATGCAACTAAGGTATGTTTTGTCTTGATTCGTGATATTTTAAAAATCAACATCATTATGCAGCCACTATTTTCCAGACAAACCCCTCTTTTTAGATTCTGTGCAAATGTCTGTCCTCCTGGAATCTATAAACTTTATTTTTAAAGAGTCTGAAGTTTCTTCTATTGCGGTAATGAAGACAAACAGAAATACACCATTAGCAAGTCTCTACCTCTGTCTTCCAAGCCTGGTGGCATTGCCCCTTGATGGTCTCTTTTGGCAGGGTGAAGAGGATGGGAAGGGAATTGTTGCAATGGTTGATCCATTCTGTCTTTCTCTTACCTTCTCTAATGGAAAGTACAGAAGAGCCCTCACAAAAGAAGCTACCTGCTAACCCTGAAATGACCTTGTGGGGCTAAAATACAGTCTGGAGGAAGGAGGTATGCTAAAGTGCGGCATCTATAAGAATTTCATCTTTTCTTTTGGGCATACCATCCTTGTTTTCTTCCAGCTCTCTTACTTCCATTAAGATGTCCTTACTATTTCCTGGCTGCTGTGCTAAGAAAGAACTTCAGTTGCAGTTTGCTAAGCTTGATTGTGCTTATTCATGATGGATATTTATTATATGGTGGTGGTGGTGGTGTTTTCCACGCAGGGCTATGTGGGACACATAAACAAGGCTCTCTCCTTCAGAAAATGCATTAATCCTAGAGAAAAAGTATTTTTGCTTTCTAAATCCAAGTGATTTAGATCAGGGGTGTCAAACTCACGGCCCATAGAGAGGATGCGTCATGTGCTGGCCATGCCCACCCCGTTTTAGTAACGGGGGAAAAAGTGGTGATACATCATGTGACAACAATGTGTCGTCGCAAGTTTGATACTGATTTAGATGATTTAACTGCAATAACTTCACTGCAATATTATCAAGCAATATATGATAACCAATCAATTTTAGTGGAGATCATACACTCTAAAAAGTTTATCTACCCAAATTATTGGGCAAAAATATATTATTTGAGATGCTTACCTCATCTGTAACTTGATGGGCTCTCAGCTGAATTTCTTCAGGTGACAACTCAGCCATGACTGATCTGTGTTTTTCAACGTTCAGCTATTCACAACAGGATTTCTTCTAAAATAGTAAAGTGTCAGTGATAAGGTTATAATCTTGACCAATTTTAAGCAAATAGTGTCCTATTAAACTTTTATTTATTAAATTTATATGCCAAATTTATAACCAGTTCAGTTGTCAGCTTTCTATGAAAACAAATCAAAATTTCAATATTAGAATATTCTATAAAAATGATAACATACTGAAAGTTCATGAAAAGTTCATATATTTATTTATTGTTTGAATCAGTTTATATGGCCATCCATCTCAACAAGTGACTGTTGGCTACAAACAGAATTAAAATAAAGTAAAAATAATTACAAGCATTATCAACACTGAAACGCAAAGTAGCCAAGAAACTTCAAACTCAAATCATCAATTTGAGCAAAAGAAGTTGCTCCCTGCAGACAATCTGGGCCCAGGACTTTAAGGCCACCCTAATCTCCAGACAATTAATGTCTTTAATGGTAGAACTATGAACAGAATCCAAATATCCTACACTATATCTTCATTATAAAATAGCAGTTTAAATAAAAGTTACACTTCTACATGATAAGTTAAGAAATAAGGAGAAGTCAAGATTGCTCAAACTACCCACTTCACCAAATGATTCTCAAGCAGATGGTCTTCCATAACTCTTACCAATTTTGGACCTAAGAAATTAATTTCTAACTTTTTATCAATGGTCACTACTATTTCTAAATAACCTAAGACATATTGATTCCCTCACTTAATTTGTTCTTCTGAGAACTAATTATGAAATTGCAAAAGTAAACAAATCCTCAAAATAGAAAAGCAGAAAACTTCTGTCAATTGGCTTCTATTGACTGCATTTGTCCACTGATAAATTGCTATTAACTGATGGACTTGATTCACCATCCATGCTTCCCATCCCCCCCCACTTCAGATAAGAAAGGTACTTGAATGATGTAACTAAATAAAGAACTAAATTTTTAGTCTCTTGAAGACAATTAGGATAGGTATGTTAAGTCTATCAAATGCTTAATGTACCTATTTAACTTTCATTTTATGCTTAAAGTGCTATTATAGTCTACCATTTTGCCACTAAAATGACAATGAATACATAATATATGTCCCCATAATTCAGGATGAAATCAAAAACTTAAATCTATGATGAAACAACTGACTTTCCAAAGTACCTATGAGCTTTCATCTAGGTTGGAACTTCGGGTGTAAATCTGTTAAATTACACATACTGACAACTTCCTGATTCTGAAAATGAAAAGCAAAAGAAAGGCTCCAAGAAAATAGTTGTGTTACTGAACTATACTTCCCCAAAGAGTATAAATAAGTAACTAAAGAATTTTGCAAGTGGGTATTTTTTTTTTCTTATAAAGGGAAACTGATTTTGAGCAACTCCCTACTGTGAAGGAAGAAGAAATACATGAATACTAGTTAAATCTGAAAGGGCTTCCAGATTTTGTTTCCTGTCCTTTCACCTATCCATTCTTCTGCCCTCTTCCAATCTGCACCATTTAATGGAGAGAGAGAAAAAAAGTGAAAACTGCTACTGCTTCCTGTTGATCTTGTTAAGGTTTTTAAAAAATGCAGCAAGGAAACAGGCAGCCAAAGGGATAATAGCTATGTTAATCGTGAAGGCTACAGCTGTAAGAAACAGAAATATTACTTTGAAAAGCCCTCTCGTTTTACTCTTCTCCCCCGCATAATGAAAAGCCCTAAAACAAATAATAAAAGCCCTCTCCAGTCCCAGCGCCTCCTCTGGCCCGCGAAGTGAGGGTTCAGCAAAAGGATCCCCACAAACAAGAAATACAGCGCAGTCCGGAGAGGAAGCCAACCGGCAGCATTCCTCCCGAAACCCAACCAGCCCAAGCCGAGGCCTAAGCCGAGAAGGCAGGGCAGCCACGGACGCTCCCACAACCCCCCCGAGGGGTGACAACTCCTAGCCCCGAGGTCGGCCACGCCGCCCGGCTCCGAGGGATGCTGCGGCGCTCTCCCCGCGGCGCCACCCCTCGCCCTCTCCGGCTTCCCGCGTCCCTTCCCTTCCCCTTCCTCTTCCTCGCCCAGGACGCCTCGCCGCCCGCTTCCCTGGACTGCTCTGCCGCCGCCTCACCCAGGAGCCAACCCACCGCTTAACCCCTTTGGCTTCCTCGGGCGGAGGAGAAAAGCCTCTGCCTCCCGAGCCTCCGGCACCCCCCACCCACCCCCGGTCCCTCCGGCG
>JANHFM010003589.1:122799-140526 GCA_032468115.1 Grayia smithii
GGGAGGGACTACAGACAAAGGTAAGATCACATGGTATACTGTTTGATAGGATTAACCCTTTCCTCTCATCATGGGTTAGGTATTTCCCCTGAAAATTTGGATGGAGGAGAAGGGAGATGTGAGATGCAAAAAGGGAGATGCTAAAGAATAAAAGGCAATTTATAAATTTATAACACATAAATTGCATTGTAGCTTTCTCCCCCTTACCTCTTTAATTTCTCATACATTCTTATTTCTGCACTTTGCAAAAAGCTACTAATTGTGAAATGGAATACTGTAATTAGAGATAGGCATAGGTGCCATAATTAATGGGATCCATGATTATTATAGCTCATCCTATGAAGGCATATGCCTTTTTCCTCTTGATTATTGTTAATGGTTGTTCCCATATAAAATAATGAATTTCATTAAGAATCCATGGCTTGAGCCAATATGTTCTGCTACTTTTATACCAAGGTAATGTGATCTATGATTTGATAGTGATTTCATATGGGTCCATGTAAAAATAATTGTACAGCCCTTAGTGCTCTCTGAGCTTTGTTATTTGGTTGCATATGTTTTATTACAAAAACACCAGACCCATGCTTGTTGGGTTTCATAATTATGAGATATTACTTTACTGTTTCATGTAGATCCTGCTTAAGGGGATAAAAAGGATATGAACTGATTCTGATTTACATTCTGATTTCATGGATCTGACATTTACTTCTTTAACAGGAAATAATAATGCCAGTTGTCCACATATGAATTTCAGTAATATCAGTATTCATCTTCAAAAAATATTCATCTGTCATGCTAAATTAATTTTATTCTTCAATATATACATAGATCATTGCTATTTTTTTGTTGTTGTGTGCTAGTTGTTTGATTTTTAAAAGATCCTTTTTTTCAAGCTTCCAGAAGCCCTATCCAGATTTTCTAAACTAGCAGAAAAACTATGACATGATTGTAGCAGGTTTTTAATAGTTACCTTGTTATCAGGTACTTTCTAAGACACAGCTCCAGCAATAAACTATGGGGCCTTCTATTTTACAAAGCTGGAAACAATAATACAAAATTTATCAATAAATAGGAAAACTGCATGACTGTGATTCATACTCCAGTGTTTTGTATTCGCTGTAATGCTGGGTAAATTAGTGTTATGTAAATTGTATGCCTTTTCATGCTACCTACCCTGGGCTTGGAAATTAAACATCGTGAAACCAAGCAAATACACTACATGGATGGAAGATCAGCAGGAAATGCCAAGGCTGTACTGCAAGTTACACTGAGAAACTGAATAAACAGGAAAGGCGATGTCAAACCATTTCCGGCTGGTTGCTAAGACATGTGTCCTTAAGCTTAAAGCCACCAGGAGCTGAATATAAAAAGGATTTGTTCGTTTTATTTAAAAACACTCAAAGGTAATCTGTTACTGCTGTGATAGTGTTAAGCCTTTTGAGAACTTGCTGCATATATCCATTTTGTTTGGATATTCATTTTCAGTTCATATTGTCAACTGCTCTTTAGTTTCTAGCCATGCCATTTTATTTGGGCCAAGAAGATTGTTTCCTCTACGCAAATCTCATTCAGAAGCACTCGGAACCGAATTGACCAACGGCTCGCTGTACAAGCTCAATACAGCACGGCTGCCAAAGGGTAACACCCCCCCCCCAAAAAAACTACATATACCAAAATGCATCACGCTCTGTTTCTTTGAATCAGAAATACTCAGTGTGACTCATTTCCTGTTTCTACGGTATTGCAAAACAGGTTTCTCCGGATTGTAAACTACTATTCCCAGAATGCATACAAAAAGAGGATTCGGTTCTCTGATTGGTTGAAACCAAATGAAGACGCTCCCGGCCTGTGGCGCGGTTCTCTTTTGGGTCGAGCTTGTAGGTCTCCGGAGGAGGCTGTACCGGCAATGGGCGGGGTTTCGGTAGCCCATCTTGTTGGGTGATGCGCTCGTGCTTCGCGGCTGGATGAGGCGGATACGATCTGTGAGTACGGCGGGGCGGGCTGTTAACTGCTTCGCCCTTCAAAGCATGAGGTGGAAGCTGAGCTTAAGTCCCGGACCCGAGCGTTGCTAATGTCGGTATGCACTTGTATGGAGGTGAAGCTTTCATTTTTTTTGGAGTCGGCTGGAAAGTAGTTAAATAATCTTGGGGATCAGTTGATAAGGAATCAACTTCAGAAGTTTGAAAAGCAGCCGAGGACCTAATATTGTAGCACAAAAAAATCCCTGTTTGTATAAGAAGTTAACATTGTTTGTTTTTAAACCAAAACGTTATTAAGAGAACACAGGAGCCATATATAAACTTCGGAAGTGTTGCAAAACTTGGTTTTCTTCCACCAAACTTTAATTTCTTCATAAATGCATAAATGGCAGCATCCAATAAATAAAGAGCATGATAAAGCTTTATATTTGGACTGCAATTGAATAAAACAGCTATGGTAAAAGAGTCCTTATGTATCCTGTTCAGTAGTTCTTGCCAAACACTGGAGCCAATTCAGCTATCAAGAATTCAAAAAATTAATAGAGAAAATTACTAAACAGTCTTTAATTGGCTTAAAACGGAAGGCAATAAATAGAGAAATTCCTTTCATTCCCAGTTCACAAAGCAGCATAAATATGGGAATGGTGGTTTATTTTGCTGGCTCATATTCTATAAGACTGCTATAACAGCTGAATGTAATTTGGAAACTTTTTTTAGACTCTATATATGCTATGTAGATATGATATATACACCAATACAAATTAACCAATTTCTGTTTTAATTTTGTGTTGTGTGAATTCGGTTTGTGAGTTCAGTTTACGATTTAAGGTAACTGCAAACCCAGAAAATGTTGTGAATTAAGTCAATAAAAGGGAAAGTATTTTTGAATAAGTGAATTGTTATAGAATGTGAGGAAATATAATTTGTAATAATAGTTTTCAGTGTAGCTTATTTCTGCTGCTTTTCAAATATGTCACAATCACAAAAGATGATACATTGAGCTACTGTGGATATTAATTCCAACCTCATTTAAAAGTCATTTGTATATTTAAATAGAGCCATATTTTTAAATAAGATTCTCATTACTTTATATATTTCATTTACGATTCATACTTCTTTTAAAAGTACTACATAACCTCTAAAGTGTACACTTTAGTATCTTTTGATTACTCCTTTCTTCACAGAATATAATTTGACTGGGTCAAATTACCAATATTAATCAGCCAAATTATGTGTGATTATTTAATCTTCACCATAACTATAGGTATGCATTATTATTTACAAAACTCAATACAGGTAATCCTAGATTTACAGCCATTTGTTTAGTAACTATTCAGAGTTATAACGGCACTAAAAAAAGGGACTTATTACCATTTTTCACACTTATGATTGCAACATCTGAATGGTCATGTGATCAAAATTCAGACACTTCGCAATTAATTCATATTTATGACAGTTACAGTGTCCTGGGGTCATGTGATCACCTTTTGCGATGTTCTGAAAAGCAAGGTCAACGGGAAGCCATATTCATGTAACAACCGTGTTACTAATTTAACAGCTTCATTGATTCACTTAACAACTGTGGCAAGCAAAGTCATAAAATGGGACAAAATTCACAACAGCTGTCATGTTTTGCAACATAAATTTTGGGTGCAATTATGGTTGTAAGTTAAAGACTACTTGTATGGTAAATACATAAAAGATTTTAAATTCCATTATCTTTATGGCCAATGTTCCATGGTGTGCTAAGGCAAATGTTAATGGGTACGTATGCCACCATTGCATGCTGTATTTTTTTTAAAATGTTAGACTTACATGTTGTCTGAATCCCAAACAGTGATTGTACTGTCTGGATTCAGTAAGTCTCAAATTGTTTTTAAATGTAGTATGTAATATGCTAAAATGTGGCTCTTCTCCTGTGCTGAGCTCTTTGGCTAAATGTGCTGATACCACTGTCCTGCAGCTTTCAAATATTTTCTTCTTTTGGAATACCTTCTTTGCGTTCAAGAAGATGAAAATCCCTTGCTCCAAATATAGGTACTGTAGGCAGGATTTGTATGTTATCAGCACGTTTGTGTTGTGAAAAAAAAATTACATGAGAAGATGCCTCATAGCCTGTATTTACTTAGGCTTGTGAAGACACCATTGGAAAAACTGGAATTGAACTATTTCGCAAATCCTCTCCTTTATTAAACTTAACAAGGGTGATGATTGTTTCTACTTCATCAATTATCAAATGTACTTGAAATATAAATATTATAAGCATTTGAAATATACTATGATTCTTCATCTTCTGGAAGGGCAATTTTTTTCTGAAAGTAAATCAGAAGTATGGAATCATTAAATTCTCTTTACAGGCAATCATTTAGGAATAAGGTACAGAGCCTATGACCCATCAGTTGTTCTTGAAATACAACTCCCACCATTTATCACCATTAGTCCTGCTCTCTGGGGCTGCTGGGAGTTGTGTTTTAGGGGAGCTCACTTCTGTTTTAGGCAAATGATGCTCATGATTTGTTGCTCTTTCTGTCCCAGGCTTCCAGAATAATTAACCATGACGACATCATGCAATGATACTACAGTTAGACTAGTTCTGGAATAAAAGAAATATAATTGGTTTTGAACTTGTACTTTCAAATTCATTCATTAGTTCTTCTTTAAATTTTATTTAGCGGTAACTGTTTTGTAAGTCAAGCATTAAACATTTATCATTTTTCATCTTTTTTGTCCATTCAAAAGGATATGAAGATGGCTTCTTTTTAAATTGCAAAATTTGTCCCAAAACACCATGATACCCCACCAAAATAAGACAGTTGTGAAATATACAAATTTAAGTACTGGTGTATGTGTCTTACAGAATATAGGAGCTCTACAGGGAATGATACTAGATCATCTCAGATTTGTTGAGAGTTGGGTCATGTAGTTGCTGACTGTGGGCTCAATATTTTTTTTTCCTTTTAGGAAATGGTAACCATCTGCCATTTTTCCTTCTTTGATGCCTTTCTCTTTTCAATTATTTTTTGCTGTACCTGTAGCCTAGTTGGCTTGGGGTCTATTGTGGTCCATATATCCTGGGCCTTCCTGATATAAGTAGTCAAGCTATAAGAACTATAAGATCATTTGAAAGGTGTCTGGTGGATTCATAGTGGTATCACTAATAGAACAAAATTATGTTCGTAGAGCGCCTAAGGGGATAAAAAGGAATTATTTGAACTACTGAGACCTCTTTCTTCCTTTGCCTTTTTCTGATATTTTTTGTCCATGCAAGAATTTTAGAAAATCATAAACTTTCCAATAAATGATTTGATGATGGTTCTATGAAGTCCATGCCATTACCATATATCCTTTAGTAATAGTCTGTTTTCAATCAACATTGCTTCCCTTCCTTAAGAGAAGGGCAAATAGATGCCTCTGATGACATGATGGTGTTTTTACAGTATGTTACACATTACAGAGCTGCAATTTATTTTTTTCTGTTGCAGGGTAAACTAGCAAGAGAGTTTGGGAACCTTAATTTTAGAGTGTCGTCTGAGCAATCCCTTTGCAGAGGAAAAAATATTGCTCTTGCTTTTTCATAGTGACAGCCAATAGCAGTTGAATTTGGATAGTATTTTTAGCCCTCTCCTGCAAGTGGCTGAAGTTGATTGGGCAGCTAATGGAACCCTTAAGCTCTTCTTGCAGTCAGGCATAGTTAAACACACTTGTATTTCTAATTAGCCAAAGCAGATGTAATTTTAGATCTGCTTGGTAAACGTCACTTCTAATTAGCTTGCCAACTGATGAAATAAGATAAGCCTACTCTACTGACCTTGTTATCTCTTTTAAGCATTTTACTTCCCCACTTGAAGAAGTAATTTCTAAATGAATTCCAGAAATGCTGAAGCAGTTTTGAGCAACACATGAAGAACATTAATTCATTAACTACAAAGCGATGCTGATATAGGCCATTAAAAGAATATAAGAAATTGTACACCCCAAGGAAAACATCACTATTCCATATCAACCTTTTCTACCTTTAAGTTTAAGAAAGGTTCTTGTTCTTTTTATATTACTCTAATATTCTAGTACTTAGACACTTATAGATTTTCTTATAATATGATCAATTGAATAGCATTAAACCCACTAATTTTACCTGGAAAAAGGATTTACTTTGCTGCTTCTTGAAATTGATAAATGTGTGACTGGAATAACTGTTGTCATTGATTATTTTCCATGGTTAAGTATACTGTGTTCTCTACTGCAGAGATTTATCTTTATCTAATTTTTTATATAGAATAAAAAAATACAATTAGCAGGCAACATTTTAAAAATATCATTAAATGACAAACTTGTAGGATGGAAGTTACTGCTAATTTTATTTCCTATGTTTGTATTCTAATCAAATCCACATGGCTCTGAATCTTGACTTCAAAATTGATGGAGAGTATACAAACAAGGCTGCTGTGAAAAAACAGATCTTAATCAAGGTGGTGTTTGTGTCTTCCTTTAGACAAAATCATCTGAATAAGAAAGTAGAAATAAAATATTTATTGAATTGAATAGTTCTATTAAAAGTGATATTTGGAAAATTATAAGGCTGGCAAAGAGTTAATTACCATAATCTGTTTTCTTTTTGTAGGGATAGGGTAAGATCTTTTTGAAGAATTCACTATGGTCCGAGAACGAAAATGTATATTGTGTCAAATCGTATACAGTTCAAAAAAGGTAAAATAAAATTTCAGCACCATACCAAGAAACTTTCATTTTATTTCTTGGTTAGAAAATGTAAAGCTTACTTTGCCTGAGTATTCAAGGTATCTTTTATTGATCATTATAATTACTTTTTAAGTTCACAACAATAAACACCAATCGGTGCAGCCATACAATAAGATAGAGTTTTTTTTATTTTTGCAAGCACTGGGCCACACATGATACTTCAATCTTGTTTGGATAATGCTTGCAGCTGCCTTCCAAAAGGAGGAAGTAGGCTCACTTGCTGTATTATAAATAGATATCACTTTTTGTCACAGTAAAATAGAGTTTGGTGACAACTTCCTGAGTAGTTTTCAGAAGATTTCAAAAGTTGTCTGTACCATTGGCGCATCCTCTTATGTATTTCTGCTCTAGAAAACTCAAAACATGAAACTAGTGCAAAGAAGGAAACAGATGTCTCCCAATGCAGTGTACTTTATGTCTTGCATGTAATTTAGCCTTTGTACCTTCTTACCAGGCATAATTGCTACCAGACATAATAAAAAATAGTCAGTTTAGTCTAATTGTTAGGGGTACCATGCTAGAAAGCCAGAGACCATGAGTTCTGACCTTGGGCTAATCATACTCCTTCAGCCCTACTCGCCTCAGAGGGTGGTTGTTGTGGGGGTGAAGTGTCTGTTGGCTATGTTTGCCAGCATGAGTTATTTGTATAAGTAATGCAGATGGCAAAGCACAGGCATATTTTTAACTTCTATTATTTGAGCAAATCAATTAGGAGATGGCTCTATATGTCAAAGGTTATCTAGTATAAATTCAGAAGAAAACTGATATTAGGCTATTCCAGTAGGGAATAGTAATATTCAGGTTTTCAGCCATTCACTTGTATCTTTTTTTTTCTAATTGGATGGCTTCTACTACCATCAATCATGGTATCTTTCTGGCTTGCCTTCAAGGGTTGGGAGTGGGGAGCATTATATATTGTAGAGTTCTCCTTCCTGAGTGGGCAGAGGTGGGTGGATGATTGGTCACCCTGAGGGTATGGATACCTCACAGTTTGACATCTTTTCTACTCATATCTAACAGCTTCATGAAACTATTGGGGATAAGCATGCTCATGAGATTCAGTTTTACATTTTGACTCCTGGTCATTCACACAATCAGTTGTTCTGTCTTGATGCCTAGAGGCTGCTAGAGTCTGGATGGAATGGGAAGAACTTTAGGCTCAATGCCAGCAAGTTAGAATGGTTTTGATTTAGGAAGCCATCTGGCTACTTAGTTTTGGATGGATGTGTACTATCCCTTTATTTATTTAAAATTAATAGCCAAACTAATTTTTAACTTGAGGGTCCTTCACTCACAGAGCCTAGTCAAGGAGCAGGTAAGGAGCTTGGGAAGGGCTTTGCACAATATGTGATATCCAGTTATGACTATTCCTGAAGTGGAAACTCTAGGTGGACCAAATGTGGTAGCTCAATTGGTTGTGAATATACAGGTGAGATTTGTTCATGTACACATAAACAGTTTCCTTCCTATTTATTTATGGCTTCTTTCTTTCACTTTTTCAGGAGATGGATGAGCACATGAGAAGTATGCTTCATCATCGGGAACTTGAAAATCTCAAGGGGAGGTATGACTATGACAATGATCATTTTATCTTTCTTCACTTTAGTACAGCACAACTCTTATGTGAAACTTTTTTTTTATTATACCTGCACAATTAAAAAGTATTTTATTTTTAAATACTGTATGGCATAGCGTTTAAAGTTCCTGTAATTAAGTGTGACTGAAATGGCCAGAAGATTGTGAGAAGTTGTGAGGAAGGTGAGAAAGAAATAGGATTAATTCTAACCATAAATATCCAATAGATGGGATAGAAAGGTGTTCTCTTATAGATAGCAACTCAGTCTGGGCTTAAAACACCTAGGAAGAAGATACTCAAATTCAGAAAGACTCCATCTTAATTAACTAATGAATAAAAGTAGGCTGGAGTCCTGCAGTTTCTGAGATTATGTTTTTAGTGCCATAATACTCAGTTTCATATTGTCAAATGGCTGGGATCTTTCAAGTGAGTTAAAATTCAACTTCTAAAATTGATGGGTAGAAATTCTGGGAACAGTAACCCATAACATCTGGAGTACTTCAAGTTGAAAGCAGAAACAATATAAAAACTGAGTCTTCTGGCTATAGAATTCTGGGAGTTGAAGTCCACATATTGTAAAGTTTTCAAGGTTGAAAAACATTGCATAAAGCCATAATATGTATCTGAGCACGAACTCAGCTATGTTAGTTGTAGGAGAGAGCATATCGGCTTAATATCAACCCAAACAATTGTAGCTTATAAAGTTAATAAAACTTTGTCAGTTCAGAACAGAAACTAAGCCTTCCCCTATATTGTTTTAAAGTGTATTCAACAACGTAGTGCCTTCTGGATATAAGCATTCTGGTGTGAGTTTAGGGAGTTGTAGTCCCAATATATGGGAAAGATAGTTTCTGAGAAACAAACAAATATGTTAAAGTAGTCATCTAATAATCACCTCTCCTTGAATCTGTTCATCTTGAAACTAAATCTTACAACCAATTGACCTTGTTGTTGGCAATAAGGATCCATCTGTTGCCTGGCTGAACAGCTGAAGGGTTAAGGCTCTGATAGCAGAGTGTCATCAATATTAACTTTAGCTGTGTAACTTGAGCTAGCAATTCCAGCTAATTTTTTATTAAAATAATAATTTTAAACAATTTGTTCTTATAATTGCCAGTTTTAAATTGATTATGTACCATCAAGGTAACATCAGTTCTTTCCAGCTACTTTGATAGACCAGTTTTATGTCCCATCTGTACAATCTAAACAGCTATATCAGGACGGGTCTTAATTTAGCTTTGTATTTAGGTTTCCCATCTTCTGTGACTGCTCTACTATGTTTAATGTTCAGATTTGGGAAGGTATGAATATGACCCATTTATATCAATTGGGATATGCCAACTTTTTAGAGTTTAAAGACGTCTAAATCCATCTAAATCCAGAAGCAATTTGGTCCTCACTAAGTTACTTGGATATCTGTATGCAACAGTAACAATCCATTGTGGCACAATCCATAGGAAAATTCTATTAAACATTAAGAGGAATTATGTAGATTAATTTAAATTTGTTTTTGTTGTCAATCCATTGATAGTGTTATTTGTAATTTGTAAACTGCCAATCCGTTGATAGTGTTAGCAAAAATGCACTTTTTTCCATAGTTCATACAGTGCTTGCAGCTGAATATTAAATATGAAATTTGGGAAGATTTGTGTTGGTAGATTTCTAGACCACAAAATACATATTATTATTTCACTTGGTCTCTGTTTTGCTTCAAAATAGTTGAAATGTTGTGAATTTAAAAATCTTAAATGCACATTTGAAATCAATAACATTTCTGAGTTCATTGTAATTTTGGCTGGGATCAAGATTTGTTCAGTGCATGGATATATCTAGTGAAACATCCTTGTTTTGCTATAAATTTATTTAGGCAATTTACATAGCCACTCATCTTAAAATAGCACTTGCAAAACAAGCAGTATATAATGGGTTCCCCTAACATTCCAGCCCTAATGCCTGAAAAAGGACCAGATCTTCATAGCCTTTCGGAAAGTCAAGGTGGTCAGGATCCCTTGATTC
Organism: Grayia smithii; assembly: GCA_032468115.1. Taxonomy (NCBI): domain Eukaryota; kingdom Metazoa; phylum Chordata; class Lepidosauria; order Squamata; family Grayiidae; genus Grayia; species Grayia smithii. The sequence continues at coordinate 133,126 of JANHFM010003589.1, forward strand.
TCAGGAAGAAAAGTTTTGGGCAAGCAATAGAAAGGATGATATTGTTTAAAATAGGGGTCCCCAATCCCCGGACCAAGGACTGGTATCAGTCCATGGCCTGTTAAGAACTGTGCCATGGAAGTGAGTAAAGCTTCATGTAAACAAAGCTTCATGCCTAGGATCTAGGTAATGCATAAAACACTTCCCCTGAAAAAATTGTTTTCCATGGAACCTGTCCCTGGTGCCTGTTAATAAGACTGGGATGAATTCAAGAAAAGTAAGTGTTCATTTATATAGGAATTAGCAGAATATACAGAATTCCATTTTAAAGCTTTTTTTAAAATGAAGAGGATGGTGCTTTATTTAGCAATCAGCTGATCTCTTAGTGAAGCATGTAGTCTCATGTCTTGTGGGTGGGTGAAGGATTTTTCCCCTTTGGTTTGTCTTTCGCACTTTCCAAATTACAGAGGTGGAAGAAGATTCCTCAGCCTGTATTTCCTTTAAGATAAATTCTTCATAGAATAGCAAAGATGATTGTAGCCCAGGAAATGGGGGCTTCTATCACATCGCTAAAGAATGTTCTGGCCAGATGGTTTTGCAGCTGTGTTGTGCCCACATAATAAATTATTGGTGGCATAAAGCTTTAAAGCAAACCACAGTATTTTAAGTATGCTTGTTGTCCCTTTATTAAACCTTAATAAAAGCTTAGTACAGTGGTTCACATACTTAATTGTGGAATGCATAGGAATGCTGTCTGGGATGGTATTGGTCTCTGAATGTCTTTTTCTTCAAAAAAAGGTTTATTTAAGTTTGTGCTTTTAAATTTGAAACTCTGAAAATTTCATTTTTACTCTTTTCCATTTGGAAATGGAAAGGAGATTCCAGAGCTCCAATTCACATTGCAGTAAGCCATCAATTTATCTCCAAGATTGTACTACCCTTCTGCCTATTATATATGATATATGAATATATGGAATTGTGGACTGTCAAGTCAATATGTAAAACTGTTGCAGATCATAGTCACAAAAGGCACTAATTTTGCTATTGTTTCTTTTGTTCCTTTTTTGGGGAATAGATTTTCAGGCTTTCCATATTATTTCACGAGTTTCTGTGGTGGCTTGGGTCCACATGCCAAATTCCTTTAAATCTTTTCAAATCATCTAACCCTTGCTGAAGAATACAGATTTTGGCATTTTCATAGGAGATCACAAAATCTCACAAACTTTTGGAAAATTGCAACCTTAAAAAATAAAAGTTAAATAAAAGGTTTAATTTTAATAAGTTACGGGGGCTTCTTGACTTAGTTTGGTAGTGACAACTATCCTCTTTTCAAAGCATTTTAAGACTTTCAAGGTTGTTTCTTTCCCTGGAAGCTTCCAAGGCAAGAAACTAAATATGTAAGGTTTTTATTTCTTGGCCACTTGTCTGCAGCTGTCTGTTCCCTCCAGCTGAAATAATTTTGTGCCTTTAGCCTAATCCTCGCAAAGTAGAGAATGGACAACTTGCATTTTCTGAAACCAAATAAAGTACAGTGAATTGGAGACTCCCTTGCAGTCTTTGAATTCCAGGCCACTGTGCCAGTTGTCCCGGATTAGATTTCACTGTGTTAAGATTGGCTGCCGAAGTTTTTTCTCCCCTCCTCTGCTGAGGAAAGCTGAGACAGAGCTTAATTCTAGACTCTGACACTGGTTTCCCCAGTGTAGCTGGCACCATGGAGGTGCTTTAGAGCAGCTTCAGCTAGCTCTGCAAGCCCCCTGCTCTACTATGTTTCCTTTCACAAGATTTTGAGTACAGCAATTCAAGAAGAATCCTAGATGACCCCTTGCTTATTATCAAGTTTGTTACCTCTTGATTGTTGGAAAAAAATCTGAAATTCACCAAGAAACAGCCAAGTGAATTCAAAAGAAAAAACTTAGAAAGCAACAGGTTTATTTTTTTTTAACTTCAATCTAAATTACCAGCTCTTGTGTCTCATTGACTGAGGCATGTTCGTTCAGAGGAAACTTAATTAAGATCAGCATAGTTTGCCATGCCTGTGGGAAGAATTGAGTGCCCACCTTCTCCTTCTTTCCCCAGGGACAGCAATCATGAGTGCCAAGTGTGTAGGGTGACCGTGGTGGGCTTGTCAGCGTATGCCAAGCACATCTCCAGCCAGTTGCACAAAGACGGCATTGAAGCCCACGATGCTGAGGAAGAGAAAGAAAAGACCGATGAAGAATACTTTGACAAGGAACTGATCCAGTTAATACAGCAAAGAAATGAACAAAACCGGTGAGTCTTCACATTTCATTAATTTGCACTTTGTGATGTTCTTTATTGGTTCTTTGAACAAAAGAAAATGCTTTTGAAAGTGCAGGGGTGCCTTCTGTGCAGTCTCGAGTTGCATGTAGCTGGGAGAATTCCAACTGACTAACTTGCTATTTTAAGTTTATGATTTAAAAGTGTTTTGGTTTTGGAATAATGCTTTCGACTACTATTGATATAGCTTTCTCTGCATGAAATAGCTGCAGATTTATTTTTTGCCACTTACACTTAAACATACCTAATATGGATAGTAAGATTCTTCTATAAATATACTCTTCAGTCATGCCTGTTGCACTTTACAAACTTTTGTCCAGGTCACAATAACTAATTCTGCCATATTTATAACCTATTTTTATTATATCATACAAAAGAAATTGAATGCTTTTGGCTTAAATGTGGAGACTTTGCCCTTAGTTTTTATGTATATGCCAAACCTGTAACTACAAAACTGGACAGTTCATAGATTATTACTTTTTGTAGAATTGAGTTAAATTCATCATGTGTTTCAAGCTGTAAATGCATTTCTAAGCAATCTCTTTCATTCTAGCATGTGGGGTTTTTTTTAGGATTTGCTGTAAAAGAATGTATCGTATTTCAATCTGTGGAAGAGAAGAGCAGGGCAACTCATTCAGAGTGATTTTTCAGTGGCAGCAAGCCAGTGTGTGAAGCATTGCTTCGCGAAAGATTGAGGCAGATATGAATTCCCCTGTGTCTGGTGCAGCTGCTTTGCAGGCTTTCCTAGATTGTATGCGCATGAAAGCACAAGCATTGAATTTCATGGGGACTGGTATTTAAGCAAAGCCTAGGAAGGCTCTCAAAATTGCTGTGCCAAATGTTCAGGACAATCTGACTGTTTTCAGCACTTTACTGTTGACAGTACCAGAAAATATCCATTCAAAAAGGCAAAAAGACAATTTTCAAAAATTGATTCATGGCTTTTGTTTCACTACTTTTAGTAATGTGCAATTTAAAGACCAGGTATTTATTTTGGTTAAGTTGCAGGTGTATAATCTTCTGTATGGTAGAAAATTTTTGTTTATGTGGTCTCCAATTCTGTCCATTCTTCCCTACTTCAAAATGTGATACTTCCCTCCTTTCCTTCTTTCCCTTGGTTGGAGAAAGAAGAAATCTATGAAACTGAAGAAATCCATTGTGTATCTGTCTAAGTGACTTTCAGCATTGGTATCTTCCACTTATACAGAAGATTATTAAAAAGCTTTAATAAAGTTTCCCCTATTCAGTCGTGGCCAACTCAAAAGGGCTATCAATATTATTCATTTATTTATTTACATTACTTATATAGCTGCCCTCTCAAATTGCCTTGGGGAAAAGCTCTGCATCTCCAATAAGATCTGACAGGGTCCCAACTTTTAAGTAATTGCAACAGAAAAGGTGCCTTTTCTGTTGCTATGCTTGTCCCCCAAAGATATGGATAATGCTGACCCTGCCTGCTTCTCCCCAGTCATCGAATCAGGAGAATTTGGGCTCCTGCCAGTTGTAATTGTCTGTCCCTTGAATAACCTTGGTGGACTTTTTTGAACATGTTATATTTTATTTTAGCATTCAGAGTAATAAAACTAGCTGGATTCAGTTAAATGTGCCAGAATTATCCTGGTAGAATTAAATATAGGAAATGAGAAAAGAATTAACTTAGTATTACATTACTGGGCTACAGTTTTTTTGACCTTTGATCTAGTGATCTCCTTGAAATCTTGATGATCCACAGTTAATTGACTCCTATTTATGGAATTGCTAAGGAGTCTTCTCAAAGTTAAAAAAAGGATATGGAACTCAAAACCTTCAGCATACCCATGAACAGAAGTTGTCAGATACTATAGTGTGAAATTTTCTTTCTCTTACATCTCCAATAGGCTAAAGAGAAAGGGAGAGAATCATGTTGATTTTTTAAAACAGTACAATATTTTTCTGACATTTTACTTCTTTTGAAATAACTCAATTCATTTCTAACCAAGAACATTATTACATAGTCATAGATATATGATAAACCTTTCTGGAGGAACCCATGTCCTGTGACAACCCCGATCTATGCAATACCCATTACAGCAATTGGAAGCTAAGGAAAACTATGACTATGTAATACTGTTCTTGGTTAGAATTCTATTGGCTTCATTTTGAGTTATTTCAGATCTAAGTACTTTTGTGTAGTTCTTTAAATAGTTATTGTGTACTTCCAGAATCACTTTCAGTTAACCAATGTGTTAGAAGTGGGAAATAGAGGAACTATCTCCCTTAAAAACTCACAATATCTCTTTTTCTGAGTTGTTTTTCTGAGTTTTTCACTAAAGAAATAATTTCCATAGTATATTATTTGATATGCTGGGGTAAAAATAATAATAGTAGTAAAGGGTGATGTATATATAGAGTGTTGCTTTAAATGTTTGTCCCATTTGAAAGTGAAAGGTAATTTCAAGTTGACTTTCATTTGAACTTTGATCTTTACTTCCTTAGAAGAAGCTGTTATTTGACAACATTGATTAAAGAAACTAACAAAAAATGTAGAATTGGATTAAAAACATAGAATTGGATTTAAGCCAGGATTTTACGGTTTTAACAATTTTTTGTTTTGATTATTAAATCATTAGATGTAAATATTTGTGTCTTTGAGCATTAAATGTAAATGTTTATGTCTTTGTAGGACAAATGAATTTTGTCACATAAACCGTGAAGCAGAAGGTGATGACAGGAGATTGAGAAGGCGACAAAATGACAGACTCTCTTATCAAGACCGAGATTGTTATGAAACAACATCAAGGAGGCATCATGGATCATTACAGAGGGACTGGAACTGGGAAAAGGATAGTTTCTTAAATTCCAAGCAAGGAAAATTCATCCATTCTTCAAGGAATTCTACTAACTCAAACAGACATCTCAGCAGCCAAAGAGAACGACTTGGGTGGCATCAAAATTGTTCCAGGGGACCTCCAAGTCGATATCATAACTATGGAAGTACTGGAGGTATTTGGCATCAGAATGATAGAGGTGCAACATCAGGTTGGCATCATCATGTTAGAGGAAGAAATTCCAATTGGAGTTCTGAAACAAATAATGTATTTCCCAGCTGGCAATCCAAAAATGTAGGGGGGCACTGGAAATTTGCTCAACAAAATGGAAATGGATGGAACATTGGAAGAAATAGAGCTGTCAACAGTAGTTCTCAGGTAGACAACATGGATACTTCCTGGTTAAAAATAAATAGTGTACAGGATAAATACATCAGTGAAAATTATACATGGCAATGGCAGGAAGGTATGGAAAATTATACCGGTGTTGATAATAAAAATGGCAATCCTGATTGCTTATTAGATTTCACAAGTGACCAGCTACCTTCAGATCAATTGCTAAATTTTAATGTTTCTAAGCCCTCGGAGTGTAAGAATTCCAAAGTCGGTAGAAAATGCAGTAGTCCTTCTCGAGATAAGACTAACCGCTGGGCTCCTTATCCTTCCCAGAAAACTGTAGAGCAGCAGCCGCTGTCTGAAGAGAATGTAACTAAAACATCAGAGAAAGCATTGTCTCAGCTGTCTTCAGAAACGGCAGATCCTAAAACCAGCAACTCTAAAGTGAGAAAACAGGAAGAGAGTTATTCAATATCTCCAACTAACAGTAAGGCATCCCCTAAAGTTGCACCATGCAAAGTGCCAATGGCCTGCACAAGTGAGAACAAGTCAAGTAAAGCTGAAAGCAAAAATAGAAAGATGCCCTCCTTGAAGTCCCCACTTCTAGCTATTCCAGATATTAAATCGTCTTCTAAAAGAAAAAATTCAAAGAATCTCTTGAAACATGCCCATATCTCCTCATCTTCTGGGGAAGTCCAAAGTCAACTGAATATAGACGCTAGCAATTCCTCAAACAAATCCAAGCTGAACAATAATGCATGTAACTATAGCAGTTTAAAAGGGAACACACCTCTATTTAGCAGCAATGAAAGCTTAAACAAAGCATTAGAAAAGGCCAAAGATGTACTCCAGCATGTTTATCCTTTTCAGAAGTCCTGGTCAAGCTCCAGTGGAGATGCTCAGAGTGATGGGAAAGAAGAACAGAAAACTGAAGACTCTTCACATGATTTGAAGATACATAAAGTCCAGACTGAAGGTGTACAGAACAAAAACCATGATAATAAACCAGGAAGCATAAATACTTCCTCAAATTCTTATTCATCTTTGATGAATAATCATGGTCTTGCTGAACCTGATCACATTGCAGCTAAAAATGATAACTGTTTAGATGAATTGAGTGGTGCTAATAAAAAACACATTGAACTCCAAAAGGAGACCCCAGACTGTTTGTCAAACTATCCCTGTGAGTTAGATATTGAACTGAAAACAACTCTGAAAGAAGATGGGGATGAAGATGTTACAAAATCAAATGATGCTCTCGAAAAAGATGATGATGAAGATAATTCAAATCATGAGCTGCTGAAAGGTACTACAGGGCCATCTACAGGCCCTCTTCTTCCTGAATTGAGTAAACTTGGGTTCCCAGCTTCCCTCCAAAGAGACCTGACATGGCGTACTAGCTTAAAAAATAAAATTAGCGCTCATTTGCCTGAGCCAAATCTCAATAATGCAAGGCGTATTCGAAATGTGAGTGGTCACCGAAAAAGTGAGACAGAAAAGGAATCTGGACTGAAACCTACTTTGAGGCAGATTATCAGTGTGTCTCGTAGAAATGTAAACTGGGAACAGGTTATTCAGCAGGTGTCAAAGAAAAAACAAGAACAAGGCAAAGGTTTACCAAGGTTTGTAATCTTACCCAGGATTTTGCTTTATAGCATGTGTGAATATTATGTTTGTGTGTGTGTGTGTTTGTGTGTGTGTGTGTGTTTGTGTGTCTTTCAGTACAAAACTCCAGACAAACTAAAAATTCATTGAATAAATGTATGTATTAATTTGTTGTAGAATTACTAACAATATTATGAAATTAACATATCTAATAAATGATACTTATTAAATATCACAGGAAAGTTATACAGTTGTAATAGTGACTTGCAGGACCACCTTCTGCCTTTGTCCCATCGCCTGGTGCGCTCACACAGGACTGCGCTCCTCAGGGTACCATCAGCCAGACAATGTCGGCGGGTGGTGCCCAGAGCGAGGG
>JANHFM010003590.1:42075-57351 GCA_032468115.1 Grayia smithii
TTCTATTCTATTCTATTCTATTCTATTCTATTCTATTCTATTCTATTCTATTCTATTCTATTCTATTCTAAATTGAATCACTGAGTGATGGTTACACATATATACTTTAGGATTTCTGCCTGATACAAAATTCTTGTGACTGTCAAGCGCTGGAGAAATCAAGAAATCCAGACAGTTCAAATGAATATAAAAGTTTATTGCAAGCTGAAGCTCTCTACTAGAATCTGAACTACTAACGGTCAAAGCAAATTTCAATAAGAGATTAAGTAAGAGATTCAGTAAGAGTCAATGGAATTCAGGGTGGACTTGAAGGTGTGAAGGGATTCAAGACTGATTAGCATGGTCATCTCCTATAGTAATTATCATACCACTGACAGATGCCTCAGATTTTGGTGGTAATAGCTCTGTGTATGTTAGTGGAAACAACTAGACCCAAGCCAAATATGGCTAACATTCAATTCCCTTTTCCTTTAAAAATGATAACTGTTCACTCCAGGAAGTATTCTAACAGAGCAACATTTAATCAAAAGTCCCAAGATTTTCTATGTCCTGGGGTGTTTTCAGTATTTTATCTTCTTCCTATCACTAGCTTGCACAGAACATATTATATGAGAGACATCTTAACACAAATATTCATATAATGCCATGAAAACCATATTTTTGTACACAGGGAGTTGTCATATTTGAAATTTGGGATCAAATTGTGTCTCACAGCTAAAACAAAATGGTTTCAAGTGTGTAACTTGGAGAATTGCATGGTTTGACACTTTAGGGAATAAATAATAGAAATGTATTTATTTATTAGATAGATTTTTATCTTGCTGTTGTTATTTTATAAAATGATTCTTTAGATGTTATATATGGTTTAAAAGGGAGATTATATAAGTTGGTGGAGGATGATAATTTTATTTATTAGATTTATGTGCCATCCCTCTCATCTAGAGGTGATTATGAGCAGCTTACAAACATTAAAACTGGGAGACTTTAAAATGACAAAACAATAAATACAATAGTAAAATAAGCAGAGTTAAAAGATGGGGAAGAGAGGAACCTGGAGAGGTCAGGAATTAGTTAATGGAATCTTAGAAGAAAGGAAATTGAATTATTATTCTCATTGTTCTGAATTATACTGCCTCAATAGGAAATATTGTAATTAGTACCATTTTGTACCAGCTACTCATTATCTATGTTTTATTGATTTAATTGATTAACTCATAGCAGATAAATTTGGATCTAACCCCAAATCTGAACACCCAAACAGGGTCTGTAACATAATATTAATAGGTGTTATCTATATTCCTGACAATTATTGTTAATAATTATTAACAACTTCTAAAGTTAGAAACGTTTGAGATTTAGTTTTGTGGAAGAGGCTGGGATGAATAACAGCATATTTCAAAGAATTTGCAAGCATTCAGAGTTAATGATGGATTAATTACTTCATTCCTTGTGTTCAGATAAAATTGTACACAAAGCATTTTGTCAATTATGTCTTATGTCAAACTACTGCATCAATTAATTATAGTTTCCACAAAGTTATCCATCACACTGATTAAGGCAGATGAAAATAATTTCAAATAAATGGTGATTTGAAATCAGAAGTGAATATGATAAGAATGGGAAATGAGTATGAAAAAGGGGGTGTGCATGAAAGCAAACCCCTTCCTAGGTGAGATTTTGAAGGACTTCAGTCAACTATCTGAATCTACTTGGGTTGATTCAAATCATGTCTATTAGGAATGAAAGATCAGAACCATATGTGAAGTTCTAATTAAATCGATGTGTTGCTCATGTTTATGCACAGGAATATATTCTTAATGGTTTATCTATTTTAGCACTAGATAAATGTTGATAGAATTCAAGAAGATTCGGACTTAGTCCACTTATAACTACATAGAGAGTCTAGGATGATTCCTCTTTTGACCCTGCCCCTGGGTTCTGCCGTTCCTTCTACTACAATGTCCTTGTAAATCAATACCTTGAAAAGAATGGATGTACTGTATATGAAATTTTGGGAGCATCTTCCTCAAATGGGCTGTTTGGTGCCATGGTGGCCTCCAACCGGTGTTACCACTGGTTCTCTTTGCGCACGCACTTTGCGTCAAAGATGCGCTCTGCGCAAACACATTAGATTTCTGCCTAGCTAAGACGCAGCAATCCATTCTGCCATGCCGATCAACTGGGCTAAAAACAGACAAATAAAGGTAGATATAACGCGGGGGTGGGCAGGAGGGCCCAACTCACAGTCATAGAGAACTGGTTTGCTGACATCACATCATCACCACTACTACTGGTTTGCGCGAACCGGGCCGATCGTGCTCAAAGTGCGTGCATGAAGAGAACCGGTAGTAAAGGTAAGTAGAACCCACCCCTGACAGGCGCACACTTCTGTGCATGCGCAGATTGCACATGATGACATCGGGGTGGGTGGGCAGAGCCTCCTGCCAGTTTTACTACCGGTTCTAAGAACCGGACAGAACTGAGAGCAACCCACCACTGCTTGGATGAATTCACACTTCTTAGTGGTCACATACTATGCAGTTCTAGCTCTGGCAAGGATGGTTGTTGTCCCCACTTTTTGGAGAGAATTTCAGAGAAGAATTTTTGTGTTTGGAAAAGTAGGTGAATTACGTTCAGCATTTACCACCTGAAGAGGTCAAGTTGCAGCTGGAAGTAAGGATGGTTCATTTTTAAACTGACCTCCTCTTAATTATATGGATAGAGCTTTTATGTGAATATTGGGATTTGGAATGGAACAAAAGCTGCAATTTTCTATAATAGCTTTGAGAATCTTGAACTGTGTGACCTCCTGTTTATTTAAAATGGATGGGGCATGTCTGACACTGTGTGCATGTGTGTGTGTGTGTGTGTGTGTGTGTGTGTTTGTGTGTGTGTGTTGGGCTTGACACTTTCAAAGGAGAGGGAATATTTGCAGGTACAATAGAAATAACAACTACAGTAACTCAAATTTTGTTTTGTGTTACCACAAGTAAATGTAACAGAATCAAAAGAAGTTGCTACATTCTGCTAATATTTGACCTGAATTATGGTCTCCATTAATAAAGCCTAACCAGCTGAACCATAAGAATATGCAAACAAACCTCTACGAAGCAGTAATCTTTTCTCCCCCTCTAGAGAGAGAGAAAAAAAATAATGAGATGTTTCCCCGAATCGTCTTCCATCAATTAGAGAGGAGAATTTTGAAAGACTGTTTGTGCACAGCTCTTCCTTAAGAGGAAAGGAGCAGAGACATGGAAGCAATGGAATATAAGATATATGGAAAAAAGAGATAGACACTCTCCCTGTTTTTTTCTGCTCACCTCTTTTCCAGATAATGCATTTTCTTCCAATTACACTTTGTATACTTGTTGGCTTTCACAGTCACAGAATGCCATATTTTTTGGACTATAAGACGCACCAGAATATAAGATACACCTTAATTTTGGGGGGAGGAAAATCAGGAAAAAAAAATACTGCCTACCAGCATCCATCTGGCTAGCATCCTTAGCAAACAGCCTGGAAAAGGTATATTAGCCTGATTCAGCATGAGCAGCTGATTGGCGGGTGGATCGGCCTCCCGGAACAACGCCAATCAGCTGTTCCCAGAGGTGAACTCTAGCAACAGGTTTGCTGGTTGTGAGTGAGCGCGTGTGTGCATTTTTGGGCTCTGCGCATCCCAGGGGTGGGTTCTACTTACCTTTACTACCGGTTCTCTTCATGCACGCGCTTTGCGTGTGATCAGTGCGTGAATGCTCGCTTCGCTCGCATTTGCGCCAAATGCACACTCCGCACAAGCGCACTAACTTCTCTCCTTGAAAAAAACTCAAAACAAGCACTCTGCGCATGTGCAGAGCAGAAAAAAGTAAGTACGGGCACGCGGGTGGGCCCAGCTGCTGTCCCGCGGAGAACCGGTTCGGTGATGTCACACTGTCACCGCTACCGGATCGCGCGAACCAGGCCGAACTGGGAGCAACCCACCACTGGACCAGTTGTATAGCAAGGACTATATATCTATCAGTGTCTTGAGAGTTACTGAGGAAGAAGAAAAATAACACCAAAATAATTGCTTATGTATTTATATTTATATTCTCTTCCTTTGAGAAGATCTGACATAGGCAAAGAAAATACTTCCTAAGTGAACATACAGATAAAAAGAAAAAGAAAAAAAAATCCCACAGACAAACCAAATAAAATAAGAATGCTCAAAATTTATCATCTAGATCAGAGATTCTCTAAGTATGCTTTTCATAGTCAAGTTTTGTCTTTGGTATTATGACTGCAGCCTTTATTCACTTATTTATATAGTTATTCTACTACTATACTTAATCCCATCCCATGTACCTTGATGGTTTACAACTAAATAGTGCTAACACATTTGGCATTTAAAAGAAAGGGGGAAGATATAGTCATCTATCCTTCTCATAGGAAAGGCCTTAGTGGAGAGAGAAGCCTTTCTACTGACTGCCGTCTCTTTCTGCCCTGTGAGTTGTGCAATGGGCAGAAGGAATAACCTTGAGAAACAAGAGGAAGATCCATAACCAGATAAAACTAGATAGATAAAAAAAATCTTGAGTCCAAGCTAGAGGTGTAAACTAAGAAAGCATATCAGAAAGGACTCTCAGGATGATAAAGAGAGAGAAGTGCATTCAGACTTGCAATATTCTTTTGCTATAACCTTATAATACAAGTAGTATTTGCATGGATGTTTTCCTAGTTTGGTCTGTCTTGAAAGGCTGACACAATCTCAACTTCCTCCTCCATCCCATTATCTTCCTGAAAACAAGTGTCTTTTCTGAGATGCTTATTCACATTACAGTTACAGGCCCGGGCTCAGATTTTTTCCCCTAAGGGTTAGCTTGGTTGTGGCTTTTTATCCAGTTCCTTAAGGTTATTTCTCCTTCCTTCCATTACAGTTCGTTAAGCAAATATGTATTGTAGGTCATGCCAGCCCTGTTGCTCCTGTTCTCAATCTCTGCTTTCAAACATCGGTACCACTGACAGATTTTTCTATTGTTTTTTCCTTAGGGCCGTCCAGGCCTGCAAAGCTGCCGGCGGCCTCCATAACTGCCTCCTCCCACCCTCATGCATCAGTGATCGCACCACCACCTCTCCGTGCTCTAACCTCAGTCCCGCCCTGCCTGAGCCTGCCCTGCTGTGGTGCGCGCGCAATCTCAGTTGGCGGGTCTCAGAGTGAGACATCAGGCACATTTGGATGTCATTGTCAGTTGTCAGGTAACAGAAACATTTTATTTTTGCTCTCTGAAGATCATCTGCCAACGTGATATATTTCTGGAAGCATCAGGTCCATTTGGATGTAAGGACAGAACTAAAGCACTAGAAATCTTCCTTATCATTGCTGAGACAGGAATTAAAACCAGTTTGGTCTTGTTTTGCCGGGGGTGTGGGCTAGTTGATCTCAGATGTTGCCACCAACACTGGGGCTGATGGTTTGTTTATACTGCATTGTGATCAAATGTCTGAGAATCCTCATACAAATGTGATACTCTGATATCAAGATTTCATCTCTCTGGGCTGTTTATGCTAAACTTAATTGGATAACAGTTAGCATCTGAAGTCTTTCTTCCTGATGATTTGCGTTCTTCAGATCTCATTGGAATATGGCATACTTGTGGTCCGCACACTTTCCCTCCACTGCTATAAAAGCCTCTCATTAATTTTGTCTTTGTTCCATCACTGACTTGTATGGAAAGCAATGAAAGGAAACCAATCTTTATGGAAAAGACTTTGTAAATATTGAATACCACTGAAAAAGTAGTCCACTAATTTTACCCAGATTTGGCCAACACCCAAAGGAAGTTCAATGGGAGAAGTTCAATAGCTGGTGAATTGGAGTCCCTATCTTAGGATACAGTGAAGCAAAACAAGTATATCTTTATGAAGTGCATAATTTAACAATGATATCCACTGCTCCAGCATTTGATGACTGCTGGCTTTCATGACTACTAATTAGAAGGGCTATAAGGAAGGTCTTTGAATAATAACTGCTGGGTGAAATGAGATGTTGCCCTCAAGTTTGATTGGGCATAGTGGGAACCAGAATATTAAATGAAATGAATCTCTAGGCTCATCTTTAGCCCTTATATAGCAAAGGAAAAAATCAGACTGAATTGTGGAAGAAAAATTATTCTTCTAAAATTTCATTGAAGTTTGTCAAATCTTTCATTATGCTATAAATGAAGTTTGAATAACACCTTTTTGAGAGGTTCTCATTTTCATCATAATATATTAAAACTACCATTAATTAGAAAAACCTTCCAGAAGATCAGGATTTTACTGACTTCTACAAATATTCATAAGCAACAAAAACATACTGTCAGTGATTTACAACATTTATATGATCTAATAGAGATAGACATTCAAAAGAAAAAAAGTAACAATTTTATACGGAGAAATAAAAGTAAAGAATAAAGAACAAAAGGAAAAGCAAAAAGGTGAGAAATGGACCAAGCAAGAATGAATGAAATATAATATTTGGGTTGCAATAAACAATGAATTTTACACATTAGAATTCTACACATGTACAATTTTACATAAATGTAAGTTGAAGGGATTTCTTTCATGTTTTAACACTCTTTCATACCACTGTAGCTAGCATTCATCTATTGCAGCAAGTTAGCCACACATATTGTCTAAGGCTTATGGTGCTTATTATTGCAATTGTACATTTTTATTTCTTTAGCATAGACTGATTTGTGAGGCATAAAAGTCCTTGCCCTAAACTACTTATAATATAAAATATATTTTTCCCAGTAGGCCTGTGAACATGAAAAAATATTGGTTTTTCTTTTGAGAAGTGGTAACCTTTAGATATTGTTTAGTATGTTTGAATTGTCTGATGCATGATACCAAATAACCATGATATGCTGCTAGTGTGGATGATATTAGCTTGAATAAATGTGAGAATTTTTTTGGGCTGGTTTAAAAGTTAAGATAAACTAAGGTGTCTAGTTCTAGGCCACATATAGCTTAGTTATTACTTTCCAAGGTTAATATTCATTTATTGGTTTCTTATGACCTGAATGCATCCTTGTAATATTCATAAGACCTTCATAAAGGAAATAGTAACCTAATTTTTCCATATTTTTATATGTGAATAAATGATGCTGTCATAGCATTTTAGAAAAACAATCCATATTCAGTGAAAGGGATTACATAGGGGAAGTAGTTTGATAAAAGATTTAAAATACGCTTCAGGTTTTAAATACAGGAAATTGGTTTTATTTTAATACCTGTAACCTGCATCTCTGCATCCAATAAAACATGTAAAATAACAGTAATTAAAAAATATATACTGACAATATAAAATAGTGCATTAAAAAGAGAACAAGAATTTAACACACAATCTGAAGAATGTTAAAATAAAATTCGTAGAAAGGGTAAAGACCTGAAGCATAGGTAGAATATAATGGAGATAATATTTTGGACTTCAAAGTTCTAAAAATAAGTCTTAAAGTCTGATGCCACCAAACATTCTCTAGAAAACAAAGATATGGACAGGGATGTCACAATAATTAACCTTAAAAGTTGGTAGGCTTACATTTGACTTACAAGTAACTTGCCTTGTTCCAAAGCATTAAGGCCTTGAAAAGTAATAATTAATATCTTGTGATTCTTTTAAAAATATACCAGTCAACAGTAAGTACCCCTGATACTATAAATATTCCATAACAAATATGGATGTCTTCCACTAAAAGGATCCGTTTTAGAGAGTCTCATCTAGATGGGAAGACAGTGGCTTGTTTGCATGTGCAAGATCTGAAAGTGCAAGGTGAGAAAATGAATGTAATAAAAAAAGGTCAGTGACAAACACTGATTACATATCCTTAACTCTAGCATTCATTTGAATGATGTGTTTGGTTTACTTGAATGAGGAGTTTTGCAGTTGACATTACTAATATTTTTCCGGTGTATATTTGCTTCTACGTAATTCACTTAGCATACTATAAATATGAACCCACATAGAAAATGTGGTAGGCAAATACTACCATGTTTCCCTGAAAATAAGACCCTGTCTTATATTTTTTTTTGAACCCCGAAATAAGCACTTGGCCTTATTTTCGGGGAGGTCTTATTATTTTGGGGCACGTGGAGCAAGATGGGGCTCCTCTTGCCGTCTTACCTGATTTCCAGTTCTGTCTCCCTAACCCTAACCAGAAGAAATGGTGGGGACCAGCTGCGCATGCGTTTAAATATTTTCAGGGAAACACTGTATTATATTCGCATACTTCGTTTGTGATAAACAGATACCAATAATAGTGATAACAAAGAAATCTAAGACTACTGGAAATAAGAAAAAGTAAAGTACCCAGAAAGAGCATTGCACCTTTGTATATTCACTCTTACATTGTTGGACTGATCTTAAATGAAAAAGCTATGCCAATCTGATACTATGTTATCTCAACCTGAGATAATATTTTAGTATCATGCCACTGTGTTTATAAAAGCAATCATTACAGTTTTATTTATTGTCTATTTGTTAAATCTATGTGCCACTAATTTGCTTCTAATACAGTCATATAAGCTGCTTTATCACTGTTCTTAAGACTATTTGTTCTGAAAAAATACTTCAAGTCAAGTTTTGAGTACACATGTAATCAAGGGACTTGTAATCAAGTATTGCATTCAAAATGAGACAGATATTTTCAGGCACAATGGAAAGTACATAGATTCCTTGAGTATTTGCTTTTTAGCAGTTGGTGCATCACCTAGCTGCAGTTCTGTTTTAGATTGGATATTGCAACTTTATCCTGGATATTCATCTTTATCCGTGGTGATATTTTTCTATGAAGGAAGTTAGCACTTATGCTAGACTTCATGACTGATGAAAGCCCATCACATCTTAGTGCTCTTAATGGTTAAAAGTAAAATTTAGGGGAATTTTTTGGTGGTTTTGCAATAAAGGTGATAAGAAATTAAATTTCCATGTATCGTTATTAAAGTTTTTATCTAAGAGAACAAAGAGTTATCTTTATCTACTATTGTCTTTTTTTATCCTCTCTACTTTTACTCCAAATTCAATATATCAAATCCCCTTCCATAGCTTTTGCTTTTATGCCATCAACTGTGACAAAGTTTAAAATCATAAGCTTACCTTTATATATACACAGCTTCATAGCATCCATGTACACATACGTAAACAGTCCACATCAGGGGTGGGTTTCAAAACCCGTTGCTACTGGTTCACTTGTGCGCAGTTGCATGTACGACGCTTCTGCGCATGCATAGAAGCATCCGGGCAGATGGTCGGAGCCTCCCACTACCCCCGCTACCATTTCGTTTGATCCGGGGCGAACTGGTAGCAACCCACCATTGGTCCACATGCTTGTACTTCACAAAATAGTCATTTCAATCCTAGAATCTAAAAAAGCGCAACACTATTCCCCTAGTAGTGGCATTTTTTTCATTAATACATGAAAGAACTGTCCTGCTACTACTACTGCTGTTAGCTTTTCTTGAAGGAAAAATGTATATATCTGTGCTTGGAGAAATATTCTAGGTTTTTAGGCCATTTACTTCGTCAAGTTTCTTATTATAGTACTATGTACAAACAGTGTACATATTTACTTTTGGTATTCTTGTCCCATGAATATCTTTCTCCTAGCAATTCTGTTTTCTTGAAATGCTATTTTGCCTTCTTGGAACAAAGTAAAGGAAAGGAAGGGAAAGGGAAAGGGAAGGAAAGGAGAAATTCTTGCAGAGCAGATCACATTTTGGTGGTTCTCAGTTTGCACATCTTGCAGTTATCCCACCACTGAAACAATCTTTCCTACTGGGTTTTCCAGCTGGGCAAGTAATACTCCATACAAGGCCAGTGAGAGGGTGTTGTGTGCTTTTCTGATCAAACAGGTGTGCATATAAGTTATAAACTGCTCAGCACCTGACCTCTAGAAACCCTGTGTATAAATATTTATAAATACTTGCTCTGTTTTTTGTCCATAGGCTCAGGATAACAGCTGTCAGAATAAAGATGGTCTTATTCCTCCCTTTTAGCTGTTATTCAGCACAAAATTAACTGTAATAGCTTTTTATTACTTGGATATCTAATTTAATTTGTATGAAAGCTCGGATGGCCCTTCTGTGTTGTATATATGTTTCTTGTGGATTTTTGTATCCTAGTAAGCTGCCTTGAGTCTCCATGTGTGAGTAGGCAGCAATATAAATTTTCTAAACAACAATAACAACAATAATACCCTGTTTCCCCCAAAATAAGACATCCCCTGATAATAAGCCCAATTGGGCTTTTGAGCACATGGCAATAAGGACAAGCACTTATTTCAGGGTTTAAAAAAATACGAGACAGGGTCTTATTTTCAGGGAAACATGGTAATAAATCAAGGGACCGATTTTGCCCTTTCTCCAGAAATTTTTTCATGGTTCTCCATTTATCTGAGTAGAAATCATGGGCTGTTCTGTTCTAACCATTTGGTTCTCATGTAGGATACTTATGACAGCTCACATACAAGGTATTTATCGTTTGTTATTTCTTTTCATTTTTTTCTATTTCAATTTTACCAGCAATAGTGTGGAATCAGCATATTTTCTTCTGATAGAGTAGCAGTCGGGTTTTGCAACAGTGGTCTCCTGTCTGGTTGCAAGCTAAAAGCTGCACCTATTTTTTTGCATAATTTTCCAATTCAGTGTTTTACTGCTAGCCTTGGTTTAAGTTCTAAAAGTTACCCACACAGAACAAGGGTCCCCGACCCCTAGGCCGTGGCCCACTACCGAGCCATGGCTTATTTGGAACCGGATTGTGCAAGAGGCAACCTGGTACGTATGCACGCTCGAGCACAGCTCAACTCTGGAGTGATGGACCAGCACACACAAATGCACATGCAACTGCCCCCCAGCTGGCGAGCCAAGCCACAAATGTTGGGGACCACTGACATAGAACACTAGTTGATTCAGATGGCTCCCAAGCTCAACAGTTGCCATATATTTTAATACTTCGACCAAGTCATTAAAGGTTGGCCAATCTCACTTAGACACTTTCACTTTTCCCATAGCTCCTGCTACTTTTCTACCAAAGTGTGATTGCCATGGCTATCCAACACATCCCAATAATCTTTGTAGATGAAGTTGTAGATGAAATTATCTGGGAGTTCCTCCCCACTGAATTCAGCAGAACATAAAATGAAGTTTCTTATAGAAGATAGTGATATGAATTGTGTAAGAAGCTTAATGACATGCACACAACATTTTATAATGGCAAGAGTGCTTACAGTGGTCTTTATATTTCCCTGTTCTTTTTGCTAATACTACTTTAATCTACTATATGTTCTGAATTCTACATAAAGACAGCTCAGGAAAATACGACTGCAAGATAAGCTCATTCCCTAACATGTTGCTTTGAAATATCTGCATACATCTCCATTTCCATGTCTTTTTGCCTTCACTGGGAGGTTTCTCCCTGCTGAATTGTATTCTCCTGTTGAAATATTGTAGTGTCTTTTTCATTAGACGCTGGAAGGGAATCACCGAATTCTCAGTCTTGTATCATTTCTGTTTTGATTAGCTTAGATTACATAGGAAGATGAAGGAAGAGAGGTTGGAAGTAGTTCTGATAGAACTATTTAAGTTAAATAAAGACTTGGAAATATTTATAGAAAACACAGTCTTCCAGGTGGGATGTATGCACACATGTGAGCACACAGTTTAGCAAAATGCATAACCTTTCTGTTTTGTTTTCTGTGTCTTTTAATATATCTATTAACAGCTACTAAGAGGATTTACTATTTGTGCTGCCTCCTACTGCACTTCAGTGGTTTCCTTATATATCACTGAATGGATAAACTCCTTATCTTACATTACTTACCTTGCTCTATTTTGTGACCTCAGAAAAGTTTATATATTTTTCTTTACATACATACATACATACATACATACATACATACATACATACATACATTGGTTTGGGTCAGATTCTATTGTTGACCTTTTTAAAGAACTTATAATACATTAAAAGTTAGAAGTGTAATGATACCAGTAAGGGAGTTCTAGTAGCCATGTGATCCTAACCTGTTTATAGAGCAGTGGTTCTCAACCTTCCTAATGCCGTGACCCTTTAATACAGTCCCTCATGTTGTGGTGACCCTCAACCATAAAATTATTTTCATTCCTACTTCATAACTGTAATTTTGCTACAATTATGAATCGTAATGTAAATATCTGATATCAAAGTTCTCTGATTGGTAGAAGATAAGAGAGGCCCATTCTTGGGATTTTCGCACTGGGCCCAGGCTTCTTTACTGCCCTTTCCAGAGGCAAATCCATCTGGTGGCTTGTTCTCTGTCTGCCAGAGCTCACAAGAAGCCATCTCCACTTCCCGTTATTTGCATTCTTGCCATCCAATGTGCATGGCTAAAGGCAGTGCATCGCCCAAAGGAAACCACCTTATGGGTTAACTGCCCAGAAACAGGTCGCCTGGGAAATGGCCATGAAAACTCTGCAAGACCCCTTTCCCCAAGTCACCACCCAGTCCTCTCTGGCTTAACATGATGGGGTGGCAGAGACGACTGTATTTGGCAAGCTTTATCCACACTAGGTGGATAAAAGAGGAGAGGGAGAAAGGTCCATTTCAGTAACTGGAGGCAGGGAAGAACAGCAGCTGCACCGGCCTGCAAACAGCCTTCCTCTCACCCTTCTTTTTCTGAGAGATTGGGCCTGGTGTGGAGAAGGCAGCACATAGACAACAAAGAGATCTGGATTTGCAATGTATCTTTTTTTCTTTTTAACCACAAAGGCACTGATTCAAATAAGAACCATTTGTATTATGTTCTTAATAGAAACCATTTTCTCTGACTTGGGGATGGAAGGGTCTGTACTTATACCTCCATTTCCTTTTTAATTTTGTTTTAGAATAATGCTGACTTCTTATAAAATATATAATTGAATTCTATATGAACCAGAGTAATGTAGTGATGGAAGATGTGGGATTATGCCTAGAAAGTTGCAAGTCCACTTGTAGCTTCAGAAGCTACCAGGGTGACTTTAAACCAAATAGTATTTCTTGATCCAACTGACTTCAAAGGCTAGTTGTTGTGAGTATAAAATCAGAAGTGATGGCATTATGTTACACCCACTTGAGCAGGGGATAAGAGAAGTGGAGCAGGATATAAATCCAATACATAATGCATCTTCACTGAGCCACATAAAATAAATGTAAAGATGTTATTTTCAGATAATGAAGGTCTTGTTTAAATTATTAATTCTGCATCATGAAATGGAATTCTCCAGTTTAAAAAAGGACCCAGAACTTCTCCAGTGGATCACGTTTTGTCAGAGCTCTCTGCTATGACCTGTCTGTCTTGGGTGGCCATGCATGGCATAGCTCATACAGGGGTGGGTTCTACTTACCTTTACTACCGGTTCTTTTTGTGCACGTGCGCGCACACGATTTGCGTGCTCGCGCTCGCTTCGTTCATGTGCGTGCCTAAAGTGCACCACCGCACATGTGCAGTAAGGTTTTTTTGGGAAATAAACCTCAAAACGAGTGCTCTGCGCATGTGCAGAGTACGATTTTTGAAGTTTTTCGGAAAAAAAGTAAGTTCGGGCGCGTGGGTGGGCCCGAGTCCGGGACACGGAGAACCGGTTCGGTGACGTCACAACGTCACTGCTACCGGATCGCACGAACCAGACCGAACTGGGAGCAACCTACCACTGAGCTCATAGCTTCATTGAGCTACGCAAGACCCTTCGCCACAATAAATCAGTATTATTTATTGCATTTATTATTTATTTTTAGTATTAGTATTATTAGTAATCCATGACGGGGAACCAAACTTTACCCAACATTATTTAAAATAATAAAGTAATATCTTAAAAGCCAGTTTAGTGTTTAAGGGATAGAAGGCTAGAAACTAGGAGACCATGAGTTCAAGTCTTACCCTAGGCATGAAGCAAACTGGATGAGTTTGACACACTTTCAGCCTAGAAAGATGACAATAGCAAAACCAGTTACAAAAATATCCCTCTCCCAAACTCTGTGGAGTCACCAGGAGTCAAATCTGACCTGAAGGCAATAATACTAATATCTTGGTTCTACTGTATATTTAAAAAAGGGAAGTAAAGCTCAGCTGATCACTGTAATAAGTTTGGATACATCATATGTCACAGTTATGGAAGACTGGGCAAAAATGACATGTTCCAGGTAAATGTCTTGAAACAGATTGCGTTATGCGGAAATGTGAAGAGAAAAATGCATGGTATTCATGAAACCTATTGCATGGTTTTAATGGAAGTTTCTAATAAAATAATTTTATCTGAGAAACAGTAACAATTTCATGCATCAATTATTCATAATTTTAGGGAGCTCCAAAGACTGTATAAACTTTGAAAAATGCTATTCATCCACTTGAACAAAGCTGTAAAATGCATACTACTTTTTTGTTCTTTAAATTATGTAGTGAATTGGTTACAATTCACTGCATAATTTGACCTGCCCTTAGCTTATGGCCAATTATTTTAGAGACATAAATGATTTCTTCCCATTAATGCTCAGTTTATACTACTTAGCTTTTAAAATATATAAGGAAGGCAAATGGTTTAATTCTTGATCAGAGATGACTCCCTTAGGTTAGCTATAGTGACTTCAGTAGAAGTGGGATACTAATGCCCAGCTGCACTTCAGAGAAAATAAGCAGGTTATTACAGTGATAGAAGCAGAATGATAGGATTCATATTACCTTAAAAGTCTTTTTAAGACTTTTTTTTTTATAAAAGAGGCATTTTGGGTAATTGGAATGTTTGCTACTGTTAATAAAGATAAAATAAAATAAAGATTTTAGCTCTTTACCCATGAAAATTAATATAGAATATGGATATCTTGTTGTCATGCAAACTAACCCAAAAGGTTATGGAGGAACAAACATACATACATACATACATATATTGTTTGTATGTATATGTGTGTGTGTACATGTACGTATATATTTACATACACACACAGACACATATGAGGAGTGGTGCAGTGGCCTAGAGGGGGAGCTCTTGTCTCACAGTCAGGAGGCAGATCTAGGTAAAGGCAGATATTTCTCTCTCTGGGCACAATGAGAATAGAACTGCCGAACAAACCTCCGCATTGGCGTCAGGAAGGGCATCTGGCCAATAAACACTCTGCCAGACTCCACCCCGCAAGGGATTATGGGGTTGTTAAATAATGATGATGATGTATGTACCGTATATTCTGGCATATAAGACGACTTTTTAACCCATTAAAATCTTCAGATAAGTGGGGGGTCGTCTTATACGCCGGGTACT
>JANHFM010003590.1:57451-67566 GCA_032468115.1 Grayia smithii
TGCAAAATCTCCATTCCCACCCCACTCTGGGGCCAGCCAGAGGTGATATTTCCCAGTTCTCCAAACTGCTCAAAATTCCCGCTACCTGTTCTCCAGAACCTGTCAGAACCTGCTGGATTTCACCCCTGTCTCTATCTCTTGACAATATCTTGATTTAATTCTGTGGGCTGTCATATTAGCTTGAAACAAATTAGCTCCAAATCTTGATTCTCTAATTTGCCTCGAGTCAGAGCTGATTTACTTAGGCCTCTTTCTCCTGTATCAGAGGTTGCTACGTTAATTATTTGAAACAATTAGACCTCAATATTACTGACTTTGACTCTGAATTCTCATGTGGAGGAGGGGGGAAATTGAAATCTTAGTTCTTGCACTTTCAACATTCTCTTAAGAAGTAGATATTGCTTTTTTATGGAACAGTACCTTAGCAGAGCAGAAAAATGTCCACCTCTTTCCTTGTACTCCCTATCCACCGGAGCAGGGGTGGGTTCCAAATTTTTTTACTACCGGTTCTGTGGGCGTGGCTTGCTTGGTGGGCATGGCTTGGTGGTCATGCAATTGGGTGGGCGTGGCTTGGTGGTCATGTGTCTGGGTGGGCGTGGCCAACTCAATGTCACTCATGTCAAGGGGTGCCTTGCCTGGCCCCTCCACTCCCCTCCCAGCCATTCCTTGTCACACCCAGCCTCAACATATCTGTAGTTCTGTAAAAATGTTATTCACCTTTTTTCAATGGAGATTCCCAGTCATCCAGGTCATGGTTGTCTCAAAGGTGCTTTTTTCAAGCGGCAACTGGACTTTCAGGTTTTTCTTACAAATGTTTCATTAGCTAACTAGGTAACATCATCGGTGCTAGAAGGGAATGGGATTTGGCCTCTGTTTAACATACAGTGGCTTGCTCTGGCAGTGTTAGTGGGAGTGTTCCTAGTGGCTCCCTCTCTTCTACCAGTGACGATGTTACCTACTGTGTTTTTCGGAGTATAAGATACACCTTTTTACCCCCCTAAAAGTGGGTGAAAATCTGGGTGCGTCATATAGTCTGAATGTAGCCCCGTCCAGCCTCAGAAACGGAGGTTTCAGAGGCTGAAAAATGCCTCTGAAACCTCCCTTTGAGAGACTGAAAAAAACCCCTCTCAAACGGAAGTTGCAGAGGCTGAAAAAAAAGCCAGGTGCAGAGCTCACAACCAACGAACCTGTTGCTAAAGTTCACCTCTGAGAACAGCTGATTGGGGGTATTCCGGGAGGCCGATCCACTTCCAATCAGCTTTTTTCTTATTTTCCTCCTCAAAAACTAAGGTGCATGTTATACTCTGGTGTGCCTTATAGTCTGAAAAATACGGGTAGTGTGGTAATGAAACATCTGCAAGTAAACAGGCAAGCTCAGAGAGCACCAAGGACTTGCAATTATACTTTTTTACACTAGAGGGACGTGTCTTCCCAAAACCATGCCTCAACAGGACAAGCCCCAACTTCTTAGAACAAGATAATTAGCCTAGAAGCCTATTCACCAGTACTGGTTGTGGTCAGCAAGTATGTCTTTCTGTCTGACTTCCTGGGGGAGCTATTGTTGATATCTCCCCAGAATAATTATCCCGAAATAAACTGAGAAAACCTAAAAACCTCCCTAAGAAAACATGAGCGAAGTGCAAGTGATTGTTTATATCAGAGGAAAAAATATATGTGGAAACCCCCAGAGTATTAATGAGGTGTGAGTAGATATGTGTACTCCAGTATGTTTCTATTTATATAGTGAAATAATTGTGTATGTTTATTTCATATCTGGCAACTAAGCTCTTCATTTTTGTAAATTGAATGCAACGTCCCTCGCTGCATTGACTTAACATTGCTTTTCTTCTCTGGCATTTCAAAATTCATTAGTCTTCTCTGAAATGTTTCCCAAAGGCCAATTTTAAATCCCTCAGAATCACTTTTAGCCATCTTTCCAAATAGCTTTGAAAGGCTGCAATTGCTTTTGCAAAACACAAATGATACCACAATAAAACAATTTTGGATGCAATTAAGGCAAGCCACAACCAATAGCCCAGGGCAGAAGCAGGGTAAGGATTGGGTTGATAAAGAAAATGAGAAGTCTGAGAAATGTGTAATGTGTAAAATGTGTAAGCAATATCTGTGAAAGATCTTAGGCAAAAAACATCATAAGCAGCCTAGCCCTAGTTAGGTGGAAATGATATGTCTGCTTAAGGAAAACTTTTGATGTACTCAATTTAGGTATTGAATTTAGGAATTAAATTGTACATCCAAACATAGATACAATATATCTAGCAAAAATGTAATCAGTAAAAGATTGTGAGTCCATTGAAATAATGTTCTTGCAGCATTTTTCCAGTTTCAATTCTTAATCTGAAGATCTGGATTGATAAAAATCCTTCTAAAAAGATGATGTCCTCTCATTCTTTTTTTTTTTTTTTAAATCTCTTAAGTCTTTTTTTCCCACAGATTATTTTTACAGGAAACTTATAGACGAGGCAGGACAAAAGGTATAAGCCAGTGAGAGTATTGAACTAATGAGGTATAGCACCTTGGATGTGAAATAGAGCTGTGGTGGTACAGTGGTCAGAACACGATAATGCAGACTACTTCTGCTGACTGCTGGCCAATGGTGAAATCCAAATTTTTTTACTACTGGTTCTGTGGATATGGTATAGCTTGGTGGGCGTGGCAGGGGAAGGATACTGCAAAATCCCCATTCCCTCCCCACTCTTGGAGTAAGGATATTGCAAAATCTCCATTCCTACCCCACTCCAGAGGAAGGATACTGCAAAATCCCCATTCCCTCCCTACTCTTGGGGTAAGGATATTGCAAAATCTCCATTCCCACCCCACTTTGGGGCCAGCCAGAGGTGGTATTTGCCAGTTCTCCGAACTACTCAAAATGTCCGCTACTGGTTCTCCAGAACCTGTCAGAATCTGCTGTAGGATTCTGTAGGAATAAGAAAATCTGTTCTTTCAAAGCTATGCTAGCCTGATCTTTCTCTGGCCACTGGGTGAACCAGGATGGCCACTGGGTGAACCAGGATGGCCACATGGGCCAGATTTGACCACATCATGGGCCACCACCCCGGGCCTTGAGTTTGACACCCCTGGTTTAAGGTATTTGCACTTCCAGTGCCCCCATTGTGCTAGAATTGGCACTTCCAGACTGGATCTGCAGAGTCTTCTCCATGTCCGTAGATGAATTACACAACAGTGTCTTCCTTAAACCCGAAGGACCGCCGTACACCATTTCCCATTCCTTCTGCTTCTGCCATAAAAGAGGTACAGAATGAGTATTGCAAATGATATTTGTATGGAAACCCTTCAATGTATCCAAACGAAACATGGCAGATTTAATCTTGTTTACTATCCCTGTTATTTTTCATCCCCCATCTTCCCAAAGTGAGACATTTTAATGCTTCCCCGTGGATACTTGCTTTCCCCCTGCCCCCTCTCTCTTAGATCAGATTTCACATTTCTCAAGCTCAAACTGCCTATTTTGAAACAGGGCTGTTTCAGGCAGGCAGGTCTACTCTGTGTGACATGTCACCCTCACTTTGTCTCTGCTTTAAAAAAAAAACAAAAAAACTTTCTGGCACCTTTATTTGTTTTTTAATTTCCCCAGAGTTTGTCTAGAGCAGGAAGTAGGAAGAAAATAAGCCAGTGGTTCTCAACCTTCCTAATGCTGTGACCCTTTAATACAGTTCTTCATGTTGTGGTGACCTCCAACCATAAAATTATTTTCGTTGTTACTTTATAACTGTAATTTTGCTACAATTATGAATCGTAATGTAAATATCTGATATCAATGTTCTCTGCTGGGATAGAGGATAAGAGAAGCCTATTTTTGGGATTTTCGCACTGGGCCCAGGCTTCTTTACTGCCCTTTCCAGAGGCAAATCCATCTGGTGGCTTGTTTTCTGTCTGCCCCAGAGCTCACAAGAAGCCATCTCCATTTACCATTATTTGTACTCCTGCCATCCAACCTGCAAGGCTAAAGGCCGTGCATCGCCCAAAGGAAACCATCTTATGGGTTAACTGCACAAAAACAGGTTGCCTGGGAAATGGCTGCAAAAACTCTGCAAGACCCCTTTCCCCAAATCACCACCCAGTCCACTCTGTCTTAACAGGATGGGGTGGCAGAGAGGATTGGATTCGGTGAGCTTTATCCACAGTAGGTAGATAAAAGAGGAGAGGGAGAAAGGTTTGTTTAAGTAACTGGAAGCAGGAAAGAGCAGCAGCTGTACCGGCCTGCAAACAGCCTTCCTCTCGCCCTTCTTTTGCTGAGAGATTGGGCCTGGCACGGAGAAGGCGGCGGCAACAATGAGCTCCAAAGCTACTTTTCCCAAAGTTGCCCATCACCGTAAAGTTCTCCCCCCTCTTGCCCGAGAGAGAGAGAGAGGGCTGTTGCTGCTTATGGCAGCGCTGTTGGCCAATTCTGTGAGCTGCATGCCACACTGAGGCTTGCTTCGCTCGGTGTTTGACTGCTCGTGGGAAGCCCGAAATCTTGGGAAGAAGTGAAGGCTCTGCAGTCTAGACTAGCTCAGCCGAGCGCCGAGCGCCGAGCAGGGCTTCCAGGAACAATAACAGAAGAGTCGGAGTTGCAGGAGCAGTGAAACAGGCGCCCCCTTCACTCCACTTAGGCGAACCCTGTGAAAGGGTCGTTCAACCCCCAAAGGGTCCCGACCCACAGGTTGAGAACCGCTACTATAGAGGCATTCATTTCAGTGGTGGGTACACAATATGCAGGTCGGTGAGCCGGACAGTTCTTATAGACATAGATTAATATGTGAAACAATCTAATGCCAGGTCATGATTTGATTTTAATGTCTAGCTTAGCATTGGTGAGAGAGCTCTGTGTATCCACATTGAAAAGCATAATCTTGGCTTTACTTGGCAAGCAAATTTACATTTGATTTGTAGTAACTGATTCCATTAGTGAATAGCTATTCCCTTTTTAGTGCTTGGGTCTATACTTTTGTGCATGGTGGCTTTTTTTGTGATGGCAGTCACAAAATGTTACAGAAGAAGGCCTTATCCTATTTTAGTATTCTAGGTTCTTGTTGGCTATATGGATTTTTCTCCATTTTAGAGATCTCTAGAATTTCCCAAACTGGAAGGTGTACTTTCTTAGGAAGATGCAGGCAGAGGCATGAAGGGAGGTATGAAGATCTTTATTTTTTATGTCTTCATTAAAAATTAAGTTTCATTTTATTGTTTTCATTGCTCAGTTGTGCTCATTTGGATGTTTGGATTTTTAGGGGGCAGTGAGAACATTAAGATTACACTAAAGGGAGGTGTGATGGCAAAACTTTCAGGAACCTCTACTATATAACAATTTTGTGCCTATTTACTCAAGATAGCGTCTCTTTTAAAATAATGACTTATGGTCTAATAAACACAGTGAAATAAAATGTAATAAAGGAAAATAATAGTTACTAATAGTTACAAATTAACATTTTTTGATTTGATATTTGTTCACTACTATTTGCTTAGCTAGTTGGTATTCTATGGTATAGTTTAGAAGAAAACATGATTATATAAGATATACCTATAAGAAAATAATGTGATTGAACTGGGGATATATATGCATATAGGGATATGGTTAAATAATACTGTAGTTATTTCTCTTTCTGCCTTCTCGTTACTATTATCCTTAAACTCATTTTTGTTAGATTTATACACCAGCCCAGCCAATGAGAAATCTAGATTGGACCACCCTTGCTGGAAGAAAGGAAAAGAAAAAAGTCTGATGCAATTAATACAATCTGTCTAGAAAGCTGCATTATTTCAGAAGCGTTTATGTTAATAATATGGTATGTGTTCTGCACATTTCATAGTGAAACAAGATGCAGACTTTTGTTTCATTCCAGACTGGGTTTATTAAAACCGAGGATCAATGGGAAAACAAAACAGTAATCAGAGTAGAGAATGCAATCTCATCCACATTTTTTTCATCAAGACTTGAGGAGAACAGATAATAGTACAATTTTTGTGTTATACCAGTTATATCGTTATGCAGACCAGACACTCTAGAACTGGATTGGAAAATAGTCTGGGTTTAGCAAGCATTATTTATTGATTATGGTGAAATCTATATAATATCTGGAAAAATTGAATTTGTGTGTTATAGTTGCACTATGTAAAGTATGTGAACTCCCCTCTCCCCAACTTAGCTCAGACAAAATCAATGCTACATTTATATGTTTTCACATTCAAATGGCTGAGTACAGCCTTGTTTTACATAGTTTTAAAATATGGTTCAGATATGGATGAGTGTAGAAAATACAAAGACTGCATACACAAAAGAAGTCAACTCCCAAAGGCATTAAGAAAAAAAGTAAAATTTGTTTTGGAGCATTCTTTCCCCCATTTACAGTAATTCTGCTGATAGTAAGTTAACCAAAGTTTTAATTTGAAAAAAGATACTTAAATTGATTCAATCTGGGGAATCATCATCCTTTAAAGAACACATTGGATAAAAATATTAAAAGATGTTAAAAGTACATGCTTGCAGCTTTTAGGCATTTGATATTGTATATTTATGTGCTCATGTTAAATTACATAGTTATCAGGTAGAAGTAGATCGTATAATCTAAACACAAAGAGAATAAAGCTGCAACGAAGACAATGAGTCCATCAATTAGAGAGTTAACTGGATTTTATTCTAATATCCCAGTCCAAGAGCCTGAACTCTTCAAACATTCCAAATGTAGAACTAAATCAAAGAATTCTGCTTCAAATCCATACAAGATGTTGCTGTCTGTCTCTCTCTCCCCCCTTTCTGACATGAGAAGCATTTGGAAGTATAGTTTCTTTCTTTCCTTTTTATAGCTATCTTAAAAAGGAATTTGGATGTTTAGCACAGCTGGTGCTCATTACATTATGCACTATCAATAAAATAACATGTGTAATTAATTTTTAATGCGATGCTCTATGCAGTGCTTTAAAGCAGTTACTGTATGGGGGGAGAACTGACACTGGTCAACAAGCTTCAGAAATATTAAAAGAGAAAGCTCTATTTTTGCATTTAAAAAAAGGTGTGGAAAAGAGACAGTAGCTGTCATCAGCTCGCTGTTCCTTCACAAGGCATAATAGTCTGGAACATTGCATGTACAGTAAAATGCAAAGAGACCTGAAAAAGAAAAGTATTTAAATAATAACCTGAGCCAGGGGATACAATAGATAGATGTTTGGCTGAGATTTGTGAGACTATGCTCAAATCCTCACTCTGTTATGAAGCTTGCTGTGTGGCCTTGGGCAAATCTTACGTTTGCTCCAAAAGACTGTTCTCAACACCTTAGAAATTAATTTAAAATGGGTAGGATGCAGATATAATTGTTAAATTTGCCTAACGTAGAAGTCCTTCTTTTATTTTTAATGGCCTGAGCTCTGCTCAGAAAAACAAAGCCCTAATCAAAAGAGGTAAATGTTTCACTGGGACTGAGATGAAAGTTTCCCCTCCCTTTGTCTACCAATCTATATTAAAACTTAGTTGTGGCTTGTAAATATTAAGCAGGGAAACCCTCTGGGAAAAGACAAATTCAAATTGAAATCTAAAAGAAAACAAAGGGGGAAGAATTTGGGATTCTTCCAGGAAAACCATTCAAAAATAATATGCGCCTTCGCCTTTTCTTGTGGCTTTTGGTTGGTTACACTCAAAATAAAAACCAATGTTCTTTACTTCATATTTGGGAAGAGACACTAATTTGAAAGACAGAAAATCAGGAGGACTGGTAAAGCGCCTGAATCGTTTGCTCTGATAATTGACCAAATAATAAACAAATCTATTTGCACTTTTGTTTTCTTCTCTTACTCTTGTCTATAATTAGAGTGCATGCCCACTTTCAAAAACAAAACCAAATGGGGATTTTCAAGATATCGAGGTGGGTATGGAAAAAGAAAGGAATATCAGCAAAGGGATTCAACTATAATTCCTGGCAATTCCTGCCTCTACCTGGGATCCTGTGCTTTTAAACATTTCATAGAAAGCAATCATTTCCTGGACATGACATTTTTCATTACAGGGTGGCCATCACAGGGGAAGAAACACCTGATGTTGTTGTTCCAGGCAGCTATTATAGGTAGAACAAATCTCTCAGGATATAGAATAGGTAACTTGATTTGTTCAGCTGATGTATTTACCTTAAACTTCTACTGTATTTCTGGCTTTTCCCAAATTACAGGAAGGATTTTATTTTTCTGATCAAATTGGTACAGGGGAGCCATTTAAGGAATTTCAATAAGGAAAGAGGGGCTTATAGAGTAAGGTTAATATAGTTTAAAAACCTTTTACAATGTAAAAAAGTATGATTTTAAAAAATGTTGAAAAAGAATTCACTGCTTCTTCAAGCTTTGGCTAGTTTGCCTTCTGAAATTTGGGGAAAAATGCCCATGGGGGAGGGGGGATTATTCAGAGATAACATCATCAAACTGCCAGTTTGACATGGCAACAACTTGTTTTAAATATTGCATTTTAAAAAATAGGCTTCATTTTTTAAATAAGTTGAGATCCATATTTTTCAATATCCTGTCCTAGTTTATATACAAAGTGATATGTGTGTGACTGTTAGAAGTAGCATGAACCAAATCCTGGCTTGTTCCTCTCTGGCTTATTTCACTTACAGATTTTCTCCTAGATGCATTTCTTTAAATACAGCAGCTCTAAGAAAATGTCAGATGAAGCTTTTGAAATTGAACATCATGCCTAAAGACATGGGCAGACATTATTCTATGCCATTTGGACAAAGATACATATAATCAAAGATACTACTTCTTGAAGATTAAGCTATATGCCAGAAAAATCACATGCTGAAGATTAGCTTCCAGACCATAGATGGAATAGTCAAACACTTAGGTAAAATGTGGTATATTTCCTTAATCAAAAATTGAACAAGAATTTCCCTCTTTTTTTACAGCAACATCACCTTAGCAACAGAATAAACCACTATGGGTGATTTGTATTGTAAAGTCAGCTGCACTACCTTAATCTTACAACTCATCATTTTTATTAAATGCAGTCAACCAGCTGAATGTCTTTTTGCAAGTACCTCATTAAAAAAATTAAAAATACAGAGGAGAGGAATGTTTGTCTATTAGTAAATGAACCAACAAGTTGGGCAGTATGGGAACTTCACACACTTATGATCGGCACAGAAGTTCAGTCCTAGGTTTTTGAATATACATATGTAATAACAAGATATTTTCTCATTATATTAATAGAAATAGTTCATCTGACATACATTGAATGATGTTCTTTTTCCATGAAAAGTATCTGTTTTAGTGCTTTTACTCTGCATTTAATGTGCAGGCATGTAGCACAAGTTTATTACTTGGTGTCATTAGAAGATAGCCAAAGATAGACTTGGGTAAAAGTACAACACTTCCAGAACACATTTAGAAATTGATAGAACTTTGTAAGGATATGACTGAATATAGTAACAGAGATGTTCATTGTTGTCAGAATTTAATTCTTGAATCATAATTAATAAATTGAAAGCTTTGGATAGAGACACAGCTTTGGATAGAGATACAGTATTGTCAACATTTTATTGGCTGTTTTGTATCTAGCAGTCTTGCATACTACTAATGTAGAGAAGGCTAAACATTTAGAAGACAAGGCTGTTCAACTGTTTTCAGTGCTATATATTAATTTGTATTTAGGAACAAAAATTTACAAGGGTAGATTTATATATTTGCCTGTGTGTATGAGCGAGTATAAAGGTTCTAATAATCTTTTGCATTGAGGTGAATGCCTACATTCTGGTATAGCTATACTAGCTTGATAAGAGGTTATATTTTGCAGTTGTCAAACTATGGCAGTGGAATTGCTTTCTATTTGATCCCTGTTTTGCTGACAGTAAGAACTTGTCTGACATATGATCTAGTTCCTACCACAATAGTTTTGCTTCACCATAGTGTGCTGTACCTCTCGGAATTAAAACAACATTAGATTCAAGGTTATTAATTTGAGAGCAAAGTATGGTAAGTAAATATTATAGTTATACTAATATCACATGTCCCACTATTTTAACATCTACATGAAACCAATGGGTGAGATCATTCATGGTTTTGGGGTGAGGTATCATCAGTACGCTGATGATACCCAGTTGTACATCTCCACCCCA
>JANHFM010003590.1:79656-94109 GCA_032468115.1 Grayia smithii
CAGTTCTCCAAACTGCTCAAAATTTCCGCTACCGGTTCTCCAGAACCTGTCAGAACCTGCTGGATTTCACCCCTGGTGCCTCCCCTGTGATGGGTAGTCTTCATTCCTTATTGAGACATATTTTGAGATTTGGATACAGGAAGTCCATTCTCACAGTGAGTAATACTATGTCAGTTTCCATTAGTTCCTTTTATTTACATATAGTTATTAATTTAGCCTTAGAGAAAAAGACTCACACTGTGCCAAGCACTACTTCAGCTTCAGTTACTAATATTTTGTTTGATTATCCCCTCAAGATTTGAAAGACAGAGCACATGCTATTTTTACTGATGCACTTATTTGCATATTATATTTTTAAAAGGACCAAGTCTAAATGGAACAGGTTGCATCATTTCTACGGAAACTTGCTGGTGTCAGAAAGAGCATTCTCTGGGCTCAGTAAGATTCCACAAGCCCAGCGCAGCCCTCAGCCATCTCCTGTCCCCCTTCCCCCGTGACTGATTTTCCTGTTACACAATAAATATTAGACAATGGGATGCTGTTTCAATTTCCCACTTATAAGTATTATAGAAAAATCATTGTATAAAATTATAGTGGTATTTGCCTAATGTGACACTCAGTTCAGCATGACTGATGCCATATGCTGCTAACAAAGAGGTGGCCACAATTTTTGCCACCCAATATTGAGAATAGATGGCAGCGACAGGACAGGACAAGCCCCATGATTGCCATTCTTGCATTTAAAACTTGATTTTTAATTACAGCTAATTTAATAGAACTGCTGTGCTATAGCTACGGTGTATAAATTTAAGGAAACTCCAGTTGCACAGCCCTATCCAATATGCAGGATTTTTTTCCATAACTCCATGGCTGTTAGTTGAGCTATTAGTTGATATTGTGCTGAAAGAATTGCTAGTGCTCTTTCTGTGTTGCCACACAGAAAATGGTTCTGAGTTTGGGAAACCCATTCCCCTGAAAATCTTCAAGTAGGATAACTTTTAGCACCTATGGGATTTACTTTAGATAAGCTTGCTTCCAATCCTTCCGGCAGCAGATTTGAGTCTAAATATTTATTTCTCTCCGTCAAATAAAGAAAAGAAAAAGATTCCACCTTTAGTTTAGAAATGTTTTTACAGCTTGTCCTTATTAAGAAACAGTGTGTAGGCAAATAATGACTTTGATGTCTGGAACAATACCCTACACACACACACACACACACACACACACACACACACACACACACTCACGTGTGGCCATGACTCTATTGGCCTTTAAAATAGCAGTAAAAACTTGGTGTTTTCCTCATGCTTTATGGCCAAGAATGATTGGAGTTCTCATATGGAGGGTAGTTAAGTTGTTTATTTTGCTTTTTGGAAAAGAAAGAGAGAGAAATCAGAGTGTCTTCAAGTGTGGGGATGGAAGTCATGTAAAACCCCATACATGGGAAGCTTAGCATAATGTTAAATCTGCATCTATTTGCTCTGAGAATTTCAGGGAAAGTATAATGTATATACCAGCAATTTTCAATGAGTTGTTTGTGGATCCCTGGAGGTTCCCCAGATTTTTTTATGTTGGTCCATGAGATGAAAACTATTTTTATAACAATTCTAAGACATTATTTGATCTTTCAAGTGAAAATTATTACTTTGGAATATACTTTCACTTTCAAGTGAAAGTTATTACTATTACCACTGCTCTGATTTCAGATTCCGTGTTATACCTTTAGGAAACCATTTTTTTATATTAGTGTAGTTTTTTTAAAAAAAAAATCTATGATTATCTAAAAAGATATTCTTCTCTTTTCCAACTTCATTATCTGTGTGAGGCCAGATTTTCTTCATATTCTTCAACCAAAACAATATATATCACAACAGACCAAATGTAAAAGTTTTAATTTTTAATGCCATAACTACTGATAGATAATGCCTACATTAAACCAAAGGTCTTTGAGATCCTGAATAATTTTTGCTTCTAATAATCATAGTTTTTGATCCATTCAAATACTGCTATGGGTTTTTATCTTTCTTTCTTCCTTCCTTCCTTCCTTCCTTCCTTCCTTCCTTCCTTCCTTCCTTCCTTCCTTCCATTTCTAAAGTTGCTTCAAGAGTTTAACAACCCTTTTTTATAACTTTATCAGGAAGTTATAATCCAAATCATTATCATGGCTTGTCATTTGTATTTTCACTTTAATTGCCATTTTTATCTTGTACTCCACCATTCCTTTATTTTTTCATAAATCTGCATAAGCTTTCACTTCTTCATCTGTTGTTGTTAATTGCGAAGTCATGTCCGACCCATCGCGACCCCATGGACAACGTTCCTCCAGGCCTTCCTGTCCTCTACCATCCTCTGGAGTCCATTTAAGCTTAAGTCCACTTAAGCTTCTCCAGTGAGTCATTCCTTCTCATTAGGTGGCCAAAGTATTTGCGTTATAACAGCCATGTTTACCAACTTAGATTTTAAAAATAAATATTTTAGGTGAAAGAGCTGATTTACATTTTAAGTCATAGCACAGTCTTGATTATTAGACTACAGTTTTGTTTTGTTTTTTGTTCCTTCAATGCTCAATTAATATATTTATATAGGAATATGTTCCCTTATATTACAAAAAATACAACATATTTAAATTTGAAGCTAATAAAATGAACATCCATAATAAAATGTATGGTTGCTTGTCAGGAGTATGCATATAAATAAATATGATTGGTCAAATGATCCACATTCTTATTATATTGGCTAACACGCAGCATGTTGGCTGTTAACCTTTGTTATTGTCACATTCAGGGTGGTTGCTAGGGCCTCCGATCACTGCAGCAGTGTTATCATGGGAATACATTTATATTATCTGGTGCTGATTTAAATATACTACCGTACTTGTTGCAAGTCCTCAACTGTATTCCTACAGTATGCTTAACTAAGACAGCTCTCAACTTAGAAGCTGTATTTATATACATGTTATGTCTGGTTAGTTTTGACATTGGTTCATTTCTTATGGCTTAATGTGTTATGTGGTTAGTATACAGTTTTGTATATTTTGCAACCACAGAAAAGGGTTAAATTCAGTCTGTGAGAACATAGCCATTGAATGATTGACCATAGAACAAAGGAACTTGTCAGCTTCTTTGTCCAACTAGCCTGGCATTGCCCTTTTAACTGCCAGCAGCTGTCCTGGGCTTTTAGCTGTTTTCTTTCACTTAGTTCCTAATATTTCTAAATGGAGATGTGCAAGACTGAAATGGAAATTTCTTTGACAAAAATGGTTGATGTGGATTTTATAGAAATATTGGCCCAAATGGTCTGTGGTAAGGATATGATGCAGGGGAAAAAAAACAAGATTAAAATTAATATAAACAAAGCTTAGCTATTTGTTTTCCATTTCAGGTCTTGCCAGTTTTTTAATAGCTACAAAATTGTGACTTTAAATTCCATCAGTCACCGAACCTCAGCATTGTTAGGATCAACGATTCCATCTTATTAACAAATTCTGAATTTTAACCAGACTATAACAGTGAGATAATTATGCTGGTAACTGGGAGTGAAGAATAAAGGTGTGGAGAGCGGAGAGAAGGGTCATCAAAAGCTAGAGCCCCAGGGAGGCTGATTAATCTGGTTTACTTATAGGGTTTCTTCATTTTGTGCTTAGGCCTCAGGCTCTCCTTTTCCTGACCTGGGGGAAAGATTGGACTGACACCTGAATAAAAGAAGGGATGCTTTCTCACACTTCAAAGTCAGTCATCCCCCGGCAAATCATACAGCTACTTTACACTGATATTCTTTGATATTCGAATGTATTTGCTTTTTCATAAATATGAAGGAGTTACTCAATGGTCCCTGGACATTCATTTCTAAAAAAACATAGAATGACTGTCCATTGCCTACTTTGAACAAATTCTTTCAGCGTGTTTATCAAGGAACAGTTTTTAAATTCATCACAAATCCACATTCAACATGTTTTTCTTGCAGAAAAGAACTTGTTGATTAGGATTAAATGTTGAGGGATATGAATGTGTGGCTCATAAACTCAGTGGGAGTTTATTTGACATTTAATAAAATCTCTATAATTTGCTAGCCAATTAATAATCCTGACCAACAGTATCTCTCCAACTTTTTTCCAAAGAAATGTCAACTGTATTTATCTTTTTCATCTAACTTCTACTCCTTGCCCATAGTGGTATCATGCTGACCTCCAGTCCAAAAGTTCTCTTGTTCTAATTTTAAAAAACTGTTACTGTTCCTGCCAGTTCCATCATCCTTTTGGCATTTTAATCATGGAATATTGTGCAAAATTCTTTGTTGGGATGTGCTGTTCATTCCCTTTCTTCCAAAAGTGTTGTAGGAAGACGTTTGCCCTGTAGCTGTCTATTTCTGTTTAAAAAAGAAAAAGTTGTATTAAGCAAACAAACAAAGGCAATGTGGTTATAATTCTGACTTCCTTTCTTTAAATAGAAACTTAGTCATTTAGTTCAAATGAGGATTAAATATCTAATTGCAAGGCAGAGAAAATTATGAGATAATAAGTTTTCCATGTAATGCTGGACTCATAGGTACTTAGAACTTCTGGGGAGACAATCTAGATTTGAGAAGTGGCATGGTGAAAGAATTGAAATGCTATGGTCTGTATGTCTGTTTTGATCCATTGAAAAATCTGATCGTGGATTTCCATGGCTTGAACAAGATGACATACTTGCATAATTGATGCTGAGTGTTATCAGGAAAAATGTAGTAGTCTCACATGTAGAAGAATACATTCATGACTCAGAGGACTGCTATACTCAGCATTAAATTACATCCAACTTGGGGCTGGCTCATTTGAATATTGTCCATTTCTTCTAAGTACAATATGAAATACGTTGCTTGTGCAAAAGCAGCATGTCAAATAGAAGGCTAGCCTAGATGGATTCTTTGACATGCTAGCCTTGGGTGTGCAGGGAGCATTTACATTTTCATTCCTATAATAATTGAAATGTGAACTAGAGTGCAGCGCAAAATAGTTTAGTTATCAGATGTTGTTGTTTATGATGTGTTTCAGTTTTCTGTGAAGCTTTGTGAAAAAAAATAGCTTATTGCGACTTAAAGCTTTTACCTTCAAATGTTCAATGAGTGAAAGCTAGAAAATGCATATTAATAGAGGGCAAGAACAGTAGGTATAGAAGGTCAATAAGAATACCACTAGTCATAAGACAAAACTGGGACAGTAAAAAAATGATTCTAACAGCAAAGTCAGGCGATACTCATAAATAGAAATGACTAGCTAGTCAGAAGTAATAACTACTTTCAAATAGTACATTCAAACATGTAGAAAAGCTACATTACAGTAAATTAATCATTGGTCCATAAAGTTCAAACAGTGAAGCTATTCCAGGTTACAATAAATAGATAGATTTCAGGGTTGTGGGATCAACTGTATAATTTCTAGTGTCTGGTAAAACCTTTTTAGCACTGTAATAGTGGGAAAATTGGCCAAAGTTGTGATGTAACCATAAAGGGGAGAACATGCTGGTGGCCATTTCTTTTTGGAAATACACAGATAAAATGTTCTGATAAACAGGTGGATATTCACAAAAACAACAGTGCATACCTCTCTTTCCCCCTTCTATAATAGTTAATAGCATTTAGTTCCATTCTGTGTTGTTACATTATTTGGTGTGTGTATGTTAGTGGAATATAAAATGCCAAAACACATTCATGACAAAGAATCAGTAGTATATCCTTCTAAGCCTTTCACATGGAGAAAAGGGTGTGACAAAGGATGAATACACATGTCATTTTCCAAGGGGAATTTCTTACAAAAGTGTGAACAGTTGCTCCTATAAGTGTGAACTATCACCTAACCCACCCATTTCACAGCCTAGATCTTATAACAATATTAATTGGGCCAGTTGGCAAGTGTGAACCTGCCTTTCTTTGTCCATGTCTTCGTGTAGGTGTAATAGATAAAGGATGCACATTGCTTTGCAAGATAGCCTTTGCAATACCAAATCAAAAAGTCCATGTCTATCTGATTTAATTCCTTTATTTCAGATCTACCAGCATATCTATTTGGGATAGAAAATGATTCCTCCAACTAAAAAGTCTTTGCTGTTTTTGCTGTAACCTAGAGAGACACAAACTATTGAATTATTTTTATCTCACAGGACAACAGTTGAAAATCCCATCCTTAGATTATATAATATTGGGGGAAGAATCCAATTGTAACTCTCTCCTCTACTCCCACTTCTAATGTATCGTCAGATGCATTATTACAGGTGTGTGTTTATGATATGATGGGGAAATCTGATAGCAGTTTGTCAGATGGACAAGTCTGCACTTCTGCTTGCCTCAAAAGAAGTTTAGCTATTCTTTCTCACAGTGAGATCTGAGATCCATAGGTTTTGAAAGGTCAGTTGGTAGGTCATCATTTATATTTAATTGCTGTTACTTTTCAAATGTTCTATAGGAAATATATATACCATGATTCAAGTCTACTGGCTCTATTTGTTTTTATTATTACTGGTCTTGTTTTATTATATCTGAATCCTTTATATAGGGCATATCACTAAATTTTGGGGTGGAAGAAAGTTTTTTATAATCCTTTTTATTGAAGTTTTTATTGCATGTCATCTAGATACTTGCTGAGAAGTCTGGTATGCCAGATATATAATATTCCATCATGGCTGATAGAAGAGGAATGTCTTGACATTCCCTCTCTTGTTTTGCAATACTATCCCATCCTTTTCCTGGTGATCTAGAATTTTAGATGACAGGCTGATATGTTTTGCAATTCTGGGTTGAAAGGCAAATGCAAATAATAGTTCAATGATTTTGATGCAATGGCAAACTATAATTTGTCACAAATGAAAAGGTACAGGAAGATACAAGGAAAGAAAGTACATGAATTCAAACTCATTCATGCTGTGTCAAAACATGGCTAAATGTCACATCTTAAATGAGCTGCTTTTTTTTCTCATATTGATTTTCAAAACATTAAATATTATAGGTTTTTTTCTTCATCCTCCCCCCCAGGCATTATACTCTTAGAAATGACAATTTTAAAAAGTATATGAGAGGCAATGAGCTGCACTGCTATCTTTCTTCAGTCCCTTCACCTGTTGCAAATCTGACCATTTATGATGAACCAGGTGCTCGTATTAAAATTTTTATGATCAACCTAAGTTTCTTAGCAGGTCTTTTTTATATAATACTGCTTTTGATATGTATGCCCAGTCTAAATATAATAATGGCTTTGGCGGATACTTATTACCCATGTCTATATCATGCAAATATAGTTGTAGCTAGATACAGTAAATAAATCATTTGAACACCCTACAAAAAATATGAGGATGATTCCAAATGGGACATTTGTTCAGGTGGATTAATAGGTAAAAATAAAATAATACTTTTTTGGGATAATAAACCTCACAAATGTAAGTTTATTTATTTATTTATTACATTTCTACACTATCCATCTTACCTAAATGACACTGAGGGTTTATAATAAAAGTTGCATGCATATTTAGTATTAGTAGTACTAAGGGATTGATTGTATCTGTAAATAGCCAAACACTGGGAAAAATTCCTTCACCTTCCCCCTCATTAGTTCTACTCTATGTTGTTTTTGCAGATTTAGGAATGAAGTAGTCAGGGGGAGCTGTTCCACAACAAATGTAGCTGAAATTCACATATATTTTGGAAGAAAAACCCTTAAAAACCAATTTCTACAGCGTTCATTATTAAGATATTCATTCTTATAAGAGTATGCTAAATAATTAAGCTGAAGGAGGGGGAACTATGTAAATAAATGCAGGAATATATTTAAATAATGAAGAACATTTTTAATTTGCTCATGTAAAATAATTGCAGGCTGGTGGCAGCTCAAACCTTCAAATTTATTAAACTGTTCTTTCCATTCCCATTGCAAAAGAGCAAGGTTGCATTGTTTTCTTAACAGTCAAAACTTGTAGCAACTTCAGGAATTTCCCCTTTTATTAAAAAATTCAGTTATGCTCTGAAGTTGCTTTCTGAACCAGTTCTGTAAACGTTGCTGGTGAGAGTAGATCCCTATTTTGGGGTGTGCGTTTGTTGTTGAGCAGGAGGCTGGATTAGAAGACCTTCAAGGTCCCTTCCAGCTCTATTCTGATTCTGTGTGTGAGTTCATGTTCTATCCCCCTTATTTTTGATGGAAAGGTTATAGTTCATTTGCTTCAAAATAAGGGGAACGATATGAGAACTCATTCTTTATTAAATTCTTTCTAAATAAATTAGAAAATATTGTGCTTATTCCTTACCATATCCATAATACATCTATGCTGGTTTTCCAACAAGGTTTCTAAGTATTTTACACTCCAGCTTGTAATCAAATAGAATCAGTAGCATAAAGGTTTGACCACAAGTTAAAATGATATGAAAAAATCATCTTATTTTAAACAAAACAGACAGAAACATTCTCTAGAGAAGGAATGCTTTACTCTTTTCAATTCTCCAAGGCCCAGAGAACTTCCAGTCACTGGAATAAATAAGATAGTTCTTATTTATTCTTATTTATTCTTGCAAATTTCTGCTCAAGTCTCTTCTGTGTGTAAAACCTACTGAATCAGAGTAAATACATTCTGAGCAAAAGGAAATAAAGAAGAAACACATAGAGGAAATGGGGTTGCCCCTGAATTGCATTAATGTTAATGTTAATTTTATTTATATAAATAATAATAAAATATTATTTATATAAATAAAAACAGGGCTGCGCTCCTCAGGGTACCATCCGCCAGACAGTGTCGGCGGGTGGTCGCCAGGGCGAGGGCGTTCTCTGTGGGCGCACCGGCCCTCTGGAACAAACTACCCACCGACCTCCGGACCTCCCCCGACCTCCGCTCCTTCCCTCGCGGTCTGAAAACATGGCTGTTTGATAAGATTAGCTGAGTGGCCTGGGTTCTCTTTGTTTTTAATTCTAACTGGATATCTTATAGTTTTAAATGCTATTTTATTCTATTTAAATTAGTATTATCTTAAATTTTAAATTTTAACTTATTAGATTTGTTATTATATTTATAGAAGTGTTTTATGGAATGTTTGTTTGTTTGTATTGTGAGCCGCCCAGAGTCCCTAGGGAGATGGGCGGCATATAAATATAATAAATAATAAAACAATAATAATAATAATTAAAAAAACAGTTAACATTTGTGCTGATTTGGCAACCCAAAACCTCTTCTATTGTTAGTGTCTTGCATTAATTTCAGCCTAATTCTTGCCTTTCTGCCTTGTCATATAAATTTGGTTACCATTCTATTTAATTCCTCAAAATATTTCCTTTCTAGCTTTATTGGGATTGTTTGGAATAGGTTAGGGTTAATGTTGTAAATTTCATCTTGGGTTATATACGTAATTTTTCAAATGGGAATATAGAATAAGAAACTTCTAATATTTTGCTTTCTTTAAATGCAGTACAGGATAATATTTCTTTTTTATAATTATACAATTAGGCCAGCAAGCAGTAACAAAATGCAAACTAGTGATTTGCTTGATGTGTTATATTTATTAAATAAATAATGTTTTAGTAGATTTCCTCCCCAGATTTCATCCTGAAAATGTACAAGAGTTTCTGTCTACCAGGAAGAAAAGAAGTGAAGGATGGAAATGTGAAGTAAGTATGATTTTGGTTTCACTGAAATTATTTGATACTTCTGACTTATTTTTTTTAAATCTGTGACTTGAATCCAGATCAGAGGCTGTGAATTTATTTACTGAAGTTCTTGAATTTGTTCTTTTAACTGCTACTTAGAATTATTGTAGCTTGTTTTAGAATGTTTGTCAGGGAGCTGCAATAGGAAAGGAATCTCTGAAATTCTTGTGTATGGACAAAAGCTTTGCTCCATGCTCTTGGTTATGTTGCTGTTTTTATGCTGGGAGAGTAATATGCAGATGTTGTTTGAGTACATGGGCCTGATAAGTAATAAGTGCCTAAAACAATTTATGCTAAAGTTACTAAATCATAATGTTAGAGATAAATGCACATTTCATTAGGTGCTTTAGTGTGTAAATAGTGCATGGTGCAGTTGGGTTCAGGATAATAAAAATAAAAAGTACCATAATATGACTTTGTGGCTTATTGATGCATGGATTTTTTGGGTCAATGGTTTAATAAGGTAACTTTAGTGGAGAAAATAGTATGTAGCAATCCACACTGAGTAAATCACTGTATATGCTAAAGTTATGATAAAATTTGAAATTAACTGGATTAACAGAGAAGCAAATAGTCATAACTATGCAATTGCATAGTACAGTTATTTCCAGAAAGCTACCATATGTATTCACATATATACCTATCAATAGATAAGCCAACACTCAAATTTTTAACCAAAAGATTATGAAAAATGCATTATCTATGGATAAGCCAATCCACATTTTTCATTGTATTGTGATTAAAATATTTGAGAGGCAATTTATTTTCAGATAGATTTATGTGAGTATATACAAGAATTACAAGTACTTTTAAAAATATTACTGTATATACCTGTGGATAAGCCTATACTTGGATAAGCCAAACCCAATTTTTGGTAGATTTTGGCACCGAAAATTCTCAGCTTATTTGAAAATGTAAATGTAATATGCTTATTTATAATTCATTCCTTTGAGTGATGATTGGGTTTGTGTATATATTTTCACAGATAACTTGACTTTCTTCAGGAAGCTCAAGATTGTATATTTTACTTAATTATTGCATATTATTGTTACTACAGATTTGCAATAAGTCTTTCACACGAAGACCTCACTTGGAAGAACACAGAATTCTTCACACTCAGAATAAGCCTTTCAAATGTACCTATTGTGAAGAGCATTTTAAATCCCGCTTTACGAGATTGAAACATCAAGAAAAGTTCCATTTAGGTAAGAAAATATTCAGTGCATATATGTTTTTAATTCATTAGCAAAATTGAATTCTGTATACCAATTTTTCAAATCTCTACTCACAGTGTTTGAATAATTCTTTAAACTGCTTGAAGATGAGGTTTAATTTTTGGACAAATTAATTAAATGAATCCTTCTTTAGAGGTGTTTGGGGGAAAAACCCTGCAAATTTCAGTTAATCTAGTTATAGTTAGGGATTTACAGTACATGTTTTGCAGCTCACAAGGTATTTTCCCCATCCTCCACTTCAGCTTATCTATTTGATTTCACCACTTCATTCTGAAGTTGGTGGAAGGCCAATTTTCCATTAACCTGACCAATTACTTGATTTTTAACACTAGTTTAAAATTATAAAAACTGTTTTTCAATGCATTCTGAAAAATGCAAAAAAATAAAAGCCGAACAACAGACGAGAGGTGGGGAAAGTTATCAGGGTCACTTTCTGTTTGTTTTGTAAAAATGTAATAGCTTTGTGAGCTAGTAAACCTTTGGACATACTGTTTCCCCAGTTTTCTTGAAAACAGTAAACTTTTAGACTTTGAGCAGAAATGATTAAAAAGAAAGATTAATATGCTTGTGGTTAGGTTTTTCAAAATGAAGAGATTATTTTGTTCAGCTTTGTAATTTTGTGTTCCAATATATGTGTTTATTAATTATTCAAATAACTTGCTCAAGTTGCATAAATGTAAAATTGAATCCTTGTGTCTTTTTTAGGACCTTTTCCATGTGATATTTGTGGTCGTCAGTTTAATGACACTGGAAATCTGAAGCGCCATATTGAATGCACTCATGGAGGAAAGAGAAAATGGACTTGCTTTATTTGTGGAAAATCAGTTAGAGAAAGGTATGCTGAATACACATGCTGTGTTTTATATAAACTAAACAGAAAGCAGATCAATGAATTCACCAATATTTTAAAAAAATATTGTAAAGGCAGTTGAT
This sequence comes from Grayia smithii, assembly GCA_032468115.1. Lineage (NCBI taxonomy): Eukaryota > Metazoa > Chordata > Lepidosauria > Squamata > Grayiidae > Grayia > Grayia smithii. The sequence continues at coordinate 91,477 of JANHFM010003590.1, forward strand.
CAGCACCTATATGTTCTTCAGAATATTCCATATCATTTACTTCCCAAGTTTTTACTCATCAAGTAGCATTTGTATCTACTGAACAGAGGGAAACACCATTGAATTTTAGGGTTTCAGTTGTATGTTTTTATCCGATGTACATACCTTCTTTATTTTGTATAACTCAAGGCAAAATGCATAATGCCCCTTCCTCCTATGATCCTCACAACAATCTTTGAAATAGGTTGGGCTAAAAAAGAGAGACTGCCTAAAATCATTCAGCCAGTTTTTGTGCCTAAGGGAGGACTACAATTCAGGATCTCCCCACTTCTAATCCAACACTTACTGCACCAAACTGGCTCCCTGTTTTTATTTCAGTGAATTTTTTGTCTTTTGCTGCTATTTAAGATTAGATCAAATGAGTGTTGTACAACACTTTGAATTAAAAAAGAAAGAGTGCTTTGCGGTTCAGAAGACACTCATTAATATGTCAGCAAACTCTTCTGGGATTATACAGCTGGAGAATGATTCTGAAGAAAGATGCATTTTATTTTGGGAAATGCTATCCAAATCATCATTTTCTTCTTTGTATCGAAGGTTTTGCCCGCTTAATAAAGACAGGCATTTGGGACTTGACTATTGGTACATACTAAGAAAGGCTAAGAAACAGAGCCCAAATAAAGACTGTGCAGATCAGCACAGGCTTGATTCTCAGTAGCAGTAGAACAGAATATGGACAGGCAGAGGCCTAGCCTTTTTCAAATTCTTCCTCTTTTCAGACATTTTATGTGCTATAGGCATACAGTAAGTGTATTTTATATGCTGTGTATTTACATATTCAACTACCCATATTTTTCAGAGTATAAGACGCACCTTAGTTTTTGGGGAGGAAATAAGAAAAAAGCTGATTGGGAGTGGATCTACCTCCCAGAATACCCCCAATGTTCCCAGAGGTGAAGTTTAGCAGCAGGTTCCTTGGTTATGAGCTCTGTGCCTTGCTTTTTTTTCTGCTTTTGAAACTTCTGAAACTCTGTTTCAGAAAAAAACTTTTTTTTTCTGCCTCTGAGAGCCTCTGAAACAGAGCTTCAGAAAATAAGCCTCAGGCTTTTTTTCTGAAGCTTCTTTTGGAGACTTTTTTTCTGAAGCTTCTTCCAGAGGAGGCTTTTTTGCTGAAGCTTCTATTGGAGACTTTTTTTCTGAAGCTTCTCCCGGAGGAGGCTTTTTTGCTGAAGCTTCTTTTGGAGACTTTTTTTCTGAAGCTTCTTTCTGAAGTTTTTTTGCTGAAGCTTCTTTCGGAGGCTTTTTTCAGCATCTGAAATCTCTTTTTTCAGCCTCTGAAATCTCTGTTTGAGAGGCTGGGCGGGGCTGCATTCGGAGTATGAGACGCACACTGATTTTCACCCTCTTTTTGGGGGGAAAAAGGTGCATCTTATACTCCAAAAAATACAGAATACAAAATTGCACTACAAAATTTCATTTTTTTAAATCATAAGGGTAACTATGTTCTCATATAATGTAAAACATGGCGTAATTTAGAGTTAATTTTAGTTGAACTTGATTTTGTTAGTCGGTTGGAACATTTGTAATATGCCAAAGAAGACATCTGGGATCAATAATTTCATACCAAGGATATATATCAATCTTTTCACTCAATGCACCTCTAATGTCCTACCTTTGTGGAAAGCAATCTGGTTAGGTAGATTTCAGGAAGAACTTTTTTTCTATGACTTTGTCGATATGATTTTTTATTTTCATTTAGTTCATCTGTGGGAAGGACCTGAACAATTGCCAAACAACAATAACAATAAAGAACAAATCCACTCACCAAAGGATGTTGTACAATTACAAAGGTTTTTTTTTAATATAACAGCTGACTACCAAGCATTAATTTTTTTTAAAAAAAGAAGAAAGACTATTTCTTTATGCTATAAACCAGAGCAATGAGATTATGAACAATGGAACAATATTAAATATAATTTATACTGTTGCCAGCTGTATTAGTTGTTTCCTCCTCCTTTCCTTTCCCTTCTCTCTTTCAGTAAATGAAGAATTTTGCAATAGATTCAGTTTAAAATGAATTCGGCTGTTTAAAACATCACTTAGATACAATTCTTTCCCTTCTGATAACTGGCAATCATCAGGAAGATAAAGTATGTTAGAAATACATGCAAGATTATGACTGAGACTAAGTTTTTTAAAAAATAGAATGCATTCCTTCTCTCTGCCAAATTTGTGTGTTCAATTATTATCCTATTACACAAACAACGCAAGGACCCCAAGGGTCTAAACTGTCCCCTCCCCAATGAGTCTGATCATAGGCCAATAAACTGACTGGATGACAAATTTATTGTTCTGCATACACTGTGCATATGGAAAGCATTCTTATATTTGCCTTTACAATAAACCATGTGCAGCTTTACTGTCCTTACATTATACATTACTAAACTGTAAGGCAGGAGAAAAGGGGGACTTGTTTCACTAGGAGCAGACCTGGTTATACCACGTTTTCCCCAAAATAAGACCCTGTCTTATATTTTTTTGAATCCTGAAATAAACACTTTGCCTTATTTTCGGGGAGGTCTTATTATTTTGGGGCATGTGGAGCAAGACAGGGCTCCTCTTGCCATCTTACCTGATTTCCAGCTCTGTCTCCC
>JANHFM010003590.1:98714-127649 GCA_032468115.1 Grayia smithii
GCCATGTGGTGAGCTCTGCTGATAGATAATCCTATTATGTCTGGAGGGTCATGTCTTAATCCCATCACCCTGGAGCTGAAGGTCTTTTGTCTTATAGATGGGCTGGCCCAATCTTTCTTAATGGGCACCAAATATTTGCTGGAGACAGTGAGCTGGGGCTGAGTTTCTGTCTTCCTTAAGATTTCCATTTCTCTTTTAGGGAAAATATAATATTCTGCCTTTTCAAAATTTCTCAAAATGTTTCATTCTTCTAGGTGGGGTGACTTCCCTCAATTGTAAGATACAGAATTAGTGTATAGTCGAAATATTTCATATAATCAATAACATAAAACATTTCTATGCATTTTTTAAAATTTGCTTTTCCTTTTCATAAATCCTGGATAGTAACAATGGGATATCAATGCCTCTTAACTTTGTGAAGTTAGCCCATACGTCTGGACATTCTTTTTCCATGTATTTTTCCATAGATTACACCCAATTCTTCAGTAGAATTCCTTAACACTGCCTTTTTATACTACAATATAAATAGTTATTTTACATTTTTTTCTACACTTGCTTACAAACCGTATGTAATACTTTAATACACATTTTATGTGATTTTAATCAGTTTTATTAATATTTCATCACAATAGTTATGTTGTTATCAATATTTTAACTTTGCTTTTTAAGATATATGGTCTAGTTCAATGATCACACCTTGTTCATTTAATTGATGGAGCAATTCTTTTATAAATTTGTACTCTCTTCTTGTGATCTTCATATTCCAATAAATTTCCACCTAATTTTTCTTATCCTTTCTATCTTTGCTTAAAAGATCCCCTTGATTTATGTAATTTCTGAAATCTACTGAAAATAGAAATATTTTTCTATTTGATTTGTATGCTCACTATCTTTGCACTGATTATTTAGATAAATTATTTGTTCCTCCCCATTCTTCTCTTAAATTCATCATTTTCATGGACAAATTTTCTTCTATTTCTGTTGTCTTTTGCTTACTGTTTTATTTTACGTATTTTCAAGTGCATAACACATTTCCTTCTTTTTCTGAAGGTTAATCTGTGCTACCAGAGTATTACATAACTACATTGTTTTTTTCATCATGGTTAACGATTTAGCATGAATGTAAATGGTTAATTTTAATTTATCAAGTTTAGAGAACCATATATATTTTTCCTAAAACTATGATGAAAATATCTAGTTAGTGTTTGAATATAGCTATTAATTACAATTATTTAAAAAACAAAGAGAAAGGCTTCCATTTGATTTCTTATGGCCCAGGTAAAGATTAATACAAAACAGGGAAGATCATAAATGCAAATTTCATTGAATCAAATTTCACAAAATACGAACTTCTTATATTCTAAACTATGCTCATAAAATAGAAATGGCATAACAGAAAGAAATAGAATTCATACTATTCATAATTCATACAACAATTATATAGGATATGAATGCATTATCTGCAAGCTGTTTTTCTCCAATATAAAGTAGCAACTTGACTTAGTAAATAAGGTATTAAAAATATCATCCAGGCAAAAACTTATATGGAATATATGCTTCAAATAGGAAACAAGATCTCTGACTCATTGCAGAATTAAAGAAAATGCAAAATAGGTAATTACCAAATTTCAGAATTTTGGAAGACAAAATGTATTTTAACAACTGAAGTTGTAAGAAAAAACTTTACATAACCATTGAGTAAGAGTTTTAAAATGTGTAATTATCCCCATAGAATACATACTCCAATTGCACTCTACTATATTTTCCTACAGAGATAGTCTGAAGGTAGTAGAGTAGCCTAACACTGATAGGAATTCACAAACAGCAGGCCTATATTTAAAATGGGGTTCAGTTTTCATGTTTTAGGCAGACCACCATCCATTAATTATAAAATGGGTAATCCCACAGAGAAGAGCGAGATGGTCTATAAGGGCGAGTTTGATGAAGGATGACAGTTTTATAAATCTGCTTCGAAAGGAACTACAATATTTCTTTTTGGAAAATAATAGACAAGACACATCACTACAAAATTTATGGGATATGGCCAAAGCTATAATTAGAGGTGTTGTGATAAAATATACGGCCAGAAAAGCGAAAGAAGAAAGGGCAAAGAGAACTGAATTGTTAACAAAATTAGAGAAAGAAGAGAAAAATGAATAAATAAACCCACAAAGTACAGTAATAAGAGAAAAGATTAAATTTTTAAAACATGAAATATCTCTGCTTGACCAAAAACAATTAGCTGAAAAAATCAAAAGAAGCAGACAGAAACAATTCGAATATGCGAATAAAGCGGGCAGATGGTTAACATAAAAATTAAAGAAAGAAGCAGAGGCAAAGAGGATAGAAATATTACAAGACAAAGATGGGAATAATATGAACACACTAGAACAAAAATTAAAAATAGCACAAGATTTTTTTTGCTCCTTATATGCTTTAGAAGGACAACAAGAAGATAGAATTAAATCCTATCTTCTGAACCAACACCTTAAAATTGTCCCGGACTCTTTTAAGAATACATTAAATACAGAGATTATGGCAGGCGAGATCGAGATGGCTATTAAGAATCAAACTAATGGAAAGAGCCCAGGACCAGAAGGAATACCAGGGGAATTATGCAAAGATATTGCTGAACTTATTATCCCACAAATGAAAGACCTCTTTAATGAGGTCTTAGACAATAGTAAAATTCCAAATACATGGACGGAAGCTTACATTTCCTTAATTCCAAAACCAGATACAGACCCAACTCAAATTCGAAATTATAGACCTATCTCGCTCTTGAATGTGGATTATAAAATACTTACAACAATTATGGCAGGAAGACTGAAAACTTTCTTATCTCACTTCATTCATCAAGATCAAAATGGATTTTTGCCAAATAGATATTTAAGAGATAATGTGAGGATGATAATGATTTTTTTAGAATATTATGAAATACATGCGGACAGACAAATGAGCATAATTATTTTAGATGCACAGAAAGCTTTCGATAGGTTTAATTGGAATTTTATTTTGCAACAACTACAAATTATGGAATTTGGCCCTAAATTTATTAAAGCAATACAAGCTATATATACTACACAGTCACTAGGTTACTGCTTAATGGAACATTATCAGAGAAAATCCAAATTTATAAAGGGACAAGACAGGGATGCCCTTTGTCTCCTCTATTGTTTATTTTGACATTGGAACCACTGTTAAATGCAGTGAGACATGATAGTAATATTAAGGGACTGAAAGTCAGAGGAGAAGAATATAAAGTCCAGGCATTTGCGGACGACCTTGCATTTGTTATAGAAGACCCTCTGACTTCAGGACCCAAATTATTACACAAGATTGAGGAATATGGGGAGTTGTCTGGTTTAAAGATTAATAAACATAAAACAAAAATGTTAACAAAAAATATGTCAGGAGAACAAAAAGAAATACAAAAACTGTTAGAAATCAAATATGCTAAAAAGATAAAATATTTAGGAATTTGGCTATCTAATAGTTGTATGTCAATTAAACAATTAAATTATTCCAAATTACTTGAAGAAACAACAAATGAGCTAGAAAGATGGACCAAAATTCATATTTCACTCTTAGGTAGAATTGCGGCCATTAAATCATATATTATTATTATTATCTCAAAATTTATATGGCAAGAAAAACCTCAAATAAAAAAAATATTACAAGAACATAAATCTAGAGGAGGCATGGGGCTACCTAATTGGGAACTTTATTATCTGGCTTCTGCATTAATTTGGATAAAAGATTGGGTCAATTTATTTAGACAGCGTGTATTAACAATCGAAGGTCATAATTTACTTCAAGGTTGGCATGCCTTCCTATGGCCAAGGAAGGATATAAAATGTAATTATTTTAAAAATCATTATATTAGAGGGACCTTAATAAAAATATGGGGAAAAATTAGAAACCAATTATGCACTCAAATTCCTAGATGGCTAGTTCCATTAGAAGCAGTAACCTATCCGACTGTCTATAATTCAGGCAAACACTTAACCTATGGAGACTTGATGGATGAAGTGGGTAATATTAGGACACAATCGGATTTATCAACCAAAGGATGGAATCTGGATTGGTGGTCATACATCCAGGGCCAATCTAAATTCAATAAGGACAAAAATGAATTCGGAATAAACCTTGGAATAAAATACTCTTAGGGACTTATATTCCCTCTACATGGGGCTGCCCTTGAGGTGTACCCGGAGACTCCAGCTAGTCCAGAATGCGGCTGCGTGGGTAATTATGGGAGCTTCCCATTACTCCCATGTGACACCTCTCCTGCACGAGCTGCACTGGCTGCCGGTGGTTCTCCGGATTCGCTTCAAGGTGCTGGTGTTAACCTATAAAGCCCTACATGGCATCGGCCCAGGGTAAGTACCCTGGCAGGACCACCTTCTGCCTTCGTCCCACCACCACACAGGGCTGCACTCCTCAGGGTACCATCGGCCAGACATTGTTGGCTGGTGGTGCCCAGGGCGAGGGCGTTCTCTGTGAGCGCACCAACCCTCTGGAACGAACTTCCCACTGACCTCTGGACTGCCCCTGACCTCCACCATTACATCAGCCTGCTGGATTTCTGAGCTGGTGGCCCTCTCAATCAGGCCCAATCTCTGTATCTTCCACCCAGACAGGGTAGTCTTACGTTTGGACCCTACGTTCATTCCTAAGATCAACACGATGTTCCATCGGTCCCAAGAATTTGTCCATCACAATTTCTGCCCAACTCTGCCCACAGATTGAAAAGTATGTGGCATTCCCTAGATGTGTGGAGGACTCTTGTATATCTACTTGAAGAGGACCACCTCCCTCCGGAGGACGGAATCCCTCTTTGTGTCTTTCCAGCCGTCTATCCTTGGTCATTGGGTTATGTTGGCCACTTTGGGGTGCTGGATTAGAGCAGCAATTGCTAAAGCCTACAATGCACAGGCCTTACCCACCACTAGATATATCATGGCTCACTTGACCAGGAATACGGCTACTTGGCCGTGTGGGTTACATAGGCCTCCTTGGAGGAGGTCTGCCGTGCCTCCACCTGGTTTTTCCCATCTCTCTTTATCCGCCATTAAAAATTAGATGTTTATGCTTCAGCAGAGGTGGCCTTTGGCTGCCGGTTTCTCCAAAGGGTTCACACGGGGTTGAGCACACTGGACCAGTCGGATCCCTCCCATTAGGACACACTGCTTTGGTATGTCCTAGTCCTGACTGCAGATCCTGCCTTTCTGGAGAATGGGCATTGCCTTACCTCAATGTCCTTTCTCATAAAGTAGGGACCCTCAGTCAGCCCCACCCTGGTTCCTGCCTCGGGGGGGGGACTAACCTTGTCGTTACAGCTCAGCATGTCGGTCTGCCACTCATCTTCGTCAGAAAGCTGGGAAGCAAGAAGAAGAGGAGGAGCGTATCATCTTGCAGACGCAGTCCTATCAGATCAGAAGGGTAGTTAACCCATTCCTGACACTGGGTCCTTGCTTTATGAGAAAGGGTGTTAAGGTAAGGCAACACCCATTCTGTTCCTAAAAGGTTGACTGCCACGATCTAAGTCAAGAATGCAAAGCAATGTACCCTTCCTTAAAAGAGCCATAATGTCTTTTGGTACTAATGTCAAGCTCTTGGTAGTTTTGCAAAATGAAATCAAGATTTTTTTTAAAAGTCTTATTTAAGGAAATGTATTGAAAAGGTAAGGGAGAACATTACAGAAGTCTGAACAACTTGATTATGTTCATGTTGTAACATATTATCTTTCAGCTTGTTAAGTTGAGGTTTCTGTTTCATCTTTTCCTAAAATATATTGTTGTGAATGAGGAGCTGGCTGCTTTCTTTCTAGATAACTGAGGAATGTGCAGGTGGTTGTTTTCCCAAGTGTCAGCTGAAAATGGATCTGGTTTTGGTCAAACCATTATACATAGTTTGTGAAGCCAAACAAGGTCAGCCAGGCACTACTGTTTGCTAAAACCTTAATAAGGTATTGAATTCTAATTTTATTTTTCTTTTTAAATTCAAGTATAATCTTATTATCTGGTGTGATATTGGGAGACTGATGATAATTTCATACTTTTATCTGGTTTACTTTGTTTTGGTATAATATTTTAGAGATTTTTTAGCCAACCTTCTTTTTAACTAAGTGAAAATATATTTGAGATTGATGGTGGAAAAACTATAAATCACCAAGTAAATAACAAGAATGTGAATTAATAAAATATTAGAAATGAGTCACTTATAACAACTATATGAAAAACACACAGCTGAGTTAAAAATTGAGACTGCTTCCTGGTCTAGTTGATTAAGTTGATAAAGAGTTTTAATTCCCTCAGGCATTTTCTTCATTATCTGTGGGCATGATAATCTTAACCAATATTAGGAAAGTGCCTCAAGATATATCTATATTAATTACATAACAATTATGGTTATTATACAATATAGGCACAAAGCCATGAATTATAGGAAAAATAATTCATTTCCTAGCCCTGAATATTCCTAGAAGTTATATAAATCTAACTCTTTTGATTGGCTCTAGGTCTATGAATTAAAGTGGTAAAATATAGCAGTTTCACTGTATTTGATTATGTTTTATTCTGTTCCACTGGAGGGCAGAATGTTTGTTTTTCCTTCTTTATTTATGTCTCGAACCTTCAGAATATACTGAACTGCACATCTAAAATAAATACATATACAGGTTTTGCTCCAGGTTTTGATTGTTATATGGTGAATATTATACAGTTGCAATTCAGATTTTTTTTTAAAAAAACCTGATGTTTTGGAGAGCATTCAGGATAATTTAGGCTCTGATATCCTAATTTAAAATGTGTGATTAGAATGGATTCTTTTCTTATCAATCTGCCTGCCTAAAAACTTTGCCTCATACTTGTCCACCTGTGCTATAAATTTTGAAGAACTAGTTTTTATGGTAGTCCTGCCACTAATGACTTCTTTCTTTCCTCAGATGGAAAACTGTAAGGGTCTCTTCCCTTTTTAAAGTTCAGCTGATAAAATGGCTTGCACATCTTTATTTGTTTTAGATCTGATTTCTATATTTATTTTTAAAACAAAGTCTTAAAAATTGGTAGCTTTATTCTGTTGAAAGCTTGGACAGCTGCAGTAGAATCTAGTGAATTTATCCACTTGTTAAAGTGGTGTTAAGTTATACCACACAATTTCATTTGTTATAAAAAACAGCCTATTGGAGAAGAGCTTGTTTTCTAGTGTGTAATACCACAGGCAAAGGCCTGGAATTGCTTGACTGAAGCTAAGGAGAACCTATTTATCTCAAGATCTAATTGGTCTATAATTTCTGTTATGGTTGACCAGTTAACGTATTGGCTTGGGCAAATGGAAGCACAATATTTGGAAGACACATTCATTCCATATTGTTTTGTTTGGCCTTCACCTCTGTCTTTTTTTTCTTTGCTCAAAGGTGGGAAATTGGAATAGTTCAAAGGCCCCCCAAGAAAGTCCTCCCTAGGTAAACAGCTCCCATAGATATACATTCATAAAAAACTAGAAGAAGTCAGAGACATACCAGTATATTTGTGGCAATATGGGATCTTGGTAGGTCTTCTTCAGATGTTTGCAATTTGAGATAATTAATCCTTTTATGAGTTATGCATCCTGAATCAAAAACAATTGTCATCAATATCAGTCTATACCCAGAATAGTGGGCTCGAGTGGTGATGAGATGAGGACAGAGGAAACCAACCAGCATTGAGGTCATTGGGATCAAGATAAGGAGAAAGGCTATAGCAGCTTAAGGACTGTGTTAACCTATTTCAGTTACCTACTGATGTTAACAACTTATGCTGTACAGATCTGTCTTTCTGATCTTGTTCATTCAGTGCTTAGAGCAGAGGAAAGGTTATTACTTTAGTAGGCAACTGAAATAGGATAACACTGCCCTTCCTTTTCAAAAGGTTTTGGCAGATTTTGTGCTTTGTTATGGTCCACATAAGGAGATATGCAGTTTGCTTGCATTTCTGCCCTCAGGAGTAGGCTTTGTGTGCAAAAATAAAGAATTTAAGCACAATCCTCTCTGTAAGCATGTGTGTAAAAATGAGAGTACATGTGTTACAATCAGAATATGAAAAGAGAAAAAGAGATTATTGTTATATGCAGGTGACTAATAATTTCATCTTGACAATACAAAAGCATCCTCTGTTTTGTGCAAGAGTTCATGCACAAGAAAACTTAAAAACGGAACATTCTTAAGCTTTGAAGGAGAAAAATAACACCAGTGAGGAATAATCATGGATATTGGAAAAGGAATATCACCTCTTTGGTTGGATCTTGTTCTCCTAAATCATAGCAAAAAAATGATCACATGCTGGAACTTTGAAACTCTTCATCTGACTGGTTGCTTGGTTACAGTATCACTTGTCATGTATTCCATTAAAAGGGGTGGGGGGGAGTTGAGGAGAAGATTGGATGTGCTGTTGAAAATGCAATGAGCCCATTTGATCATATCTAATTCCCATTCATATTACTGCGGACAATGCTGTTGTCTAACTATTTTCTTGCAAGTCTCCAATTTATACATATTTTGGCATGAATGAGAATGGGGCACTGGGCCAGATTTCTGTTTCTAGACTTTTCCATTTTTAAAACCTTCTGACTTCTAAAAAATTCTCTTTTGGCTTCCAGTGAGATGTTTATCTCGAGAAGCTTTAGGGGTGATAACTACTGTAGCAGGCACTGGTTACTTGTAGCAAAATTAGTTTTTCTTAACATAATAGAAACATATATAGCAAAACTATTTAAGTGATGATAATACCTGGGAATCATACTGAATTGCAGCAAATAATAAACTGATTCCTCATGACTGATTAAATGTATGTATGAACCTCTATTCTTGCCTCACATCTTCACAAACCTATTGCCAAAGCACAGGTCTTTTCATTTTCTGATGGCTTTTGAGTGTTCAATAGATATAAGGGGAAAAACACTCTTCAAAAACAGCATGCTATCTTTAAAATATACTACATTTAATATATTTTTTAATCTGGAAATTTCTGTGAGATCTGGGTACCAAATATTCACACTCCTCAGGCATTTTTGAAAAATATACATGTGATTTTGAAGAAGGGAATTTAAGAGAAATTATGAAGGCAGATATCTCAAGAACTGTTGGGAAGAAAATTTGTCTGCGATTCCTGAGGGCAGGGCTACATTACTTGAATGGAAATGGCAAAGAAATAGATTTTGGCTAAATATTAAGATCAAATTTGTAATAGAATCTGTTTGACAGTGGATATAACATCTTTATGGAGTGGTAGGTTACCTTTCATTGGAGATACTTTAATAGCAAGCAAATGACATATTTGAGGGATACTATGGCTTCAGTGATTGGAGGAGAGAATAGAAATAAATTACCATAAAAGTCTTTTTATTCCATGATTCAATTATTTCTTTTCTGTATTAGATGTCATAGTTAGAAACATATGGTAGGAAGAATAATGCAGCTCTCCTTTTTTTTCAAAGCAAATTAACATGGAAATGGGATGAAAGAACCATAAGGTTAGACAAATGGAAACATTTGCTTAAACCGACTTTGCCAGATTTGTTCAACATTTTGTATTTGAATACATATATGCATTGGGGATGGGAATAAGGATAGGAATGAGAACCACTGGTCACTGGGTCATTGCCCACTAGTGCGAAAAACTTCTCTGTAAGTCCTTTGCTTGTTATCATCTACAACAATTTTTATGCTGCTGTATAATGGTCCTCATTCCTGCTATTTTTGGTGCATGCTCTCCTCCCATTGACTCTTCTCAGCCAGTGCCCAGCTCATCTTTACCCTTCTTTCCCCACTTTTTACAGCAAGTGGGGAGGGAGATTGACCATTTGCCTATTTGCTGTAGAGAAGCAGCAAAGCAACTGTTTGACTAACTGCAAAAGATGAAAAGAAGGGGCTTCGGTGATTTGGATTCCAGAAAGAAAGGGAAACTCTGTGAAACCTAATGATGGGTCCAGGTGGGATTTCTTGCCATTGGAAGTCCATCAGCAGAACAATATGTATAAATTGCCTTCTGGAGCAGAATAGGACCAAGCCCTAATTGGATCAGATTACTGAAGCTCCTGATACTATGGGGTTCAAGGGTATATAGTGCTGGTCTCAGATTAGTGCAGCCTTTTCATGCAGCAGAAGCTAAAAATGTTCATAGCATTTAATATAAGAATGGTAAGAAGGAGTTTTCTCAACATACTAGTGGGCTTTTAAGGTTCTGCTTATAAATGCTGTAGATTTACAATAATAGTACTGGACTGACATATCTGTACCTAATTTTAACTAACAGCATAATATTGCTATTTCAGGTGGGTCACATTTTTTTAGTGAAGAGAAGATTTGCTTTGAATAGAATTGAAAAAGCTTAACACCAAAGTCTGTCCTAAATTCGTGTTCCTTTCATATACTGTAGCTTTTGTAATTTTAACTCATTAAAAAATCTATTATATAATGCTGTATGTCCTTAAAAATCTCATAAGTTATGGACTTAGAATTCAAAACTGCTTTCTAAATATATTTTCCCCACAAAGCTGATATCTGCCTTTGAAGTTACCAATCTAAATTGTTCCTCTTTCCCTTACCAACCACTATTTTTTAAAGGACCAGACATTTTAGACTTTAAAAATACTTTAAAACAACTCGGTGAAAAAAAAAATCAACCATCAATCTAAAATGTTTACAAATTTCAGTTTTAAATGGCATGTGTTAACCTTTCTATCAGAGTTTTACTTTATATTTGTGCTATCTTAAAAATATCTTAAAAATAAGAAGCCTAATCTTTGAATGTGTTGTACGTAATTACATTTTAAACATGTAAGAAATGAACTAATTTCATCATTCTGAAAGACGGTATTTTTAACATTGGATATGAATGCCTTAAACTAGAATTAACTGATATTCATTTTTAGTTGTAATAGATATGAATGGGAGAAACATAACTAAAATAGACCAATTTGCTAAGCACATTGGCTTGTGCTTAATTGTAAGCCGCCCTGAGTCTCCGGAGAAGGGCGGGATATAAATGGGATTAAAAAAAAAAATCCCACTAGTGAAATTAGTGAAGGCTGGATTTCTGGAAAAATAATCATTCCAGTAAACAAGGTACTAACCTTGCCTTCATGTTTGGGTTTTGGAAATGAAGTTGAGAATTTGTTACTGCCTTTCTGTTTCTTAGGGCAGGAAAATACACAGAGTTTGATAAAATTTATACTCCCTCCATATTTTCCTGGTCCTAGGTTTATCATCAAAATTTCTTTCTTGGATAAAGTAGAATTTCCAGAAGATTTGCCATTGAAATTGGCTTGAGGATTTATTCCTTTATTGGATAATTAAATCCAACAATTCCGATATGATCTATAATATTGGTAAGCATAATCCCTTACTGGTTTTGAAAGAAAATGAATGAAAACCTTTGGTAAACCGATCATCCAGATCTACTTAAACTGACGCTCAACTGAAGAGGCCAATGCAACAGATGGGATTTAGAGCGGGTAAGAAAAAAAGTAGTCTGCAATGGGATACACAATTTAGAATCTAATGTATAGGAAAGGAACAATATATCTGTTCAGTTGTGATTTGTGTTGTAATTTGACCAGTTTTTCTAAGCTAAGAACTATTATGGGCTTATATATAAATTAACAAATGAAGGTGGACCATTGGATAGCTTTAGTTTCCTGGTGGAGGATCATAAGAGAACATTTTGGACCTTAGAAACAGTTTGAATACTTTTCTGAATTCTATTTTTTCTGTGCACAATAAGATGGTGTCTGCTTTGCAAGGAAACAGTATGTTTTTGGTTGATCTCTGCTACACTGTAACATTTAAAATTCAAGGGATATTTGAACATGGAGACTAAAGGAAAAAAACCCTAATGTTTCCTCCCTTCAAGGTTGTACTTTAACAATATATAATCTATAAGAAATTATTTTGCCACAAACGTTAGGCATAAAACATCAGAACACTAGAGCCTTTGAGATCCATATTTGACAATTGCTAGATCTAAAATGGCCACACAATGTTGATTTTAATGCAACTTTGGCTTTTTACAAGAGAGAAAAAGAGAGAGTAGCTTCAGATTATCAGTCTATATTATATGTGGTGGGCTGAGCTAAAAAAAGGAAGTTTAATAAACAAGCTCTTAGTTGCTATCAATACTATAAACACCAATTAATGTATGTTAATCATGTAAGAAGAAGAGTGAATCGTTATATGAATAGGCCATATGGCAAAAAATATGCCCATATATATCTGTAATAACCAGTTTGGTTTCTTCCTGTTAGGCTATTGGCAACTAGTAGTACTTGTAGATATAAACACTAGCTTTAATTGATTTCTTCGTGCCTTGTGGAAAGGTTTTCTGAAGAACCAAAATATTGGTTGCCTGACATTTTTCATTCCTATGCGAATAATCACATTGTAGATGTATCTAGAAAGCAGATGGACAAATGGGTCTATGAAAATAAGCCATTTTGTACTGCACATTGGGGAAGGCTATGTCTGCTTATGGACTATGGCTGTTATCATATCTTCTAAGGGAAAAAGTCCCATAGATTTTCGATCAAGTTTCCACAGATGGATAGGCAGATAATGAAAGCACTATATGATTAATTTATTAACCATGTTTACATTTTGATGATGATTTGCCCATGTAGCTTCATAGTGAAGAAAGAATGAATAATTCTTTTACAATATTTTTGAAGAGCACTCCAGAAAAATAACGGGGGAAAAGAGCTGGAGGTCACAACAGAAATAAGTGAAATATGGTGTTCATGTGTAAGGTTTTGCGCAACTGATTATATTTTTTTCAAAGAAAATAATGTCCTTTTTATTTGCTTTTAACATTTTGCCCTTGGCATCTGTTCCATCCATTGTGGACTAACCTAGACAGTGTTCTGACAATGGGTTAAAGTGAGCACTTATTGAAAAGTGTTCTGTACTTAATTACTTTTCCTTCTTCTGGAAGCTATTTTTTTCATAATCACATGTTAATTGTGTATTAGCAGCCTTCCTGATTAGTTGAAAACATAATGAAACCTTTGTAAACAAGGGAGAGAGTGAAGTAGATAGAATATAAAGCAAAACATAAGAGGTGTAAACAGGAAACATCTCTAATGGGGAAGTTTCTAAAAAAGTAATGCCAGCACATAGGGCAAAACCATATATTAGAAGAAATGTGGGATGTCACTGAGAATAGCTTCTTCAGGGTCTGATGCCTCCTCCCTAAATTATTGTTTACTTATTTAACATCTAATATCTTTTAATGTTGTCTGGGAATCTTACAAAATTTAAAAAATTGTAACGTGGCATACATTAAAAAAAATGCAACAAAAGAAGTAGTCAGTAACGATGGTAAATAAAATCTTTAAACAGCAGTAAGCAAAGACTAATAATTATACATATCTTGGGCAAATAAAACATCTGGGTTTATACAACTTACTCTTTGATTATGGATGTCTTTATGGTAGGTGTTCTCTTCTGTCTTCCATTTCATCCAAGGCTTGTTTTCTCCATATGAAAATGAAATGGCTTACTCTAGAACTATTTGGTGTTGTCCCCAATTTTGGAGCACATTGGCTGGTTCTTGTTTCGTTGGTGTTTCCTCTTTCCCTTGTGAGAGAGAAAGGGAGGGAGTAGATGAAGTTGATGTGATCCCATTGGCATTCCTGCAGAAGTTCAGATGCAGTGATACAAGGCAGTGTATTAGAAATTTCAATATGGAGGCAAATCCTTGAGGAAGGACAATTTCAAGGCCCAGGGGATTGGATGGTAGAGCCTCCAAACTCATTCAGGATTTTAAAGATAGAAGAGCATCCAGTTATATGATTAGACAAGGGTGCAGAAGTAGGCTTGCCTTTGGACCTTGCATGTAACATTGATATCAGTTGTGCGTGCACTAGTATGCTTTGTAATTAATTTATAGCAATATTTTCCAGGATTACTAAAAGCTTTTTATATTGATAATAAGAATTGCTGAGTGTAAGCTTAAACACCCCTTCAATTTTCAGGGATTTTCAATCTCTTACTCTCATTTTCTAGATGATTGCAAACTTAACATTGCAAAATAAAATGTCAGTAATTGTAAGCTACTATTCCACAAATTGATGTCATATAGAAAGTCGGGATGCAGCAGAAATCCAGGAATTGTAATACTTCTGGAAACAAAAGGGCAAAAGGTTGAAAGTTTGCTTTGCTGGTTAGATATAATGGAAGTTATAGTTTCAGTAGAAGAGAAGGTATGTAACTGAGTGGTTTAGGCCGAAGTTTAGAGAAGGATGCAGATATGGTTTTCTTTTTTCCTTTTTCTTGTGATGTTGATTTACTTTCTTGTTTAAAGAAGGCATGTATTTTGGAACACTCAAAGTATAGTTTGTAACTAGCCATATGGTTATTGTTTTTTGGTGGCAGGTACACAATTAGCATCTCATTGGTCTGTAAACTTTTTGGATTTGAAATATCATGCAATCCTAGCATCTTCCGTCTTATTGATTTGACACTATCAGTGTGCTTGGTGTATTTCCTTTTCTTGCTTTACTCCTTCTGTATAAAAAGTTTTCAGTATTATGGCTATATGCTAAAACAATTCCTTTCCATTTAAAGGTGTTTTTGATAAAATGGACATCTCCCTTGGTTACTCCCTTCTGTTGCTGCATTAGAGAAAGCCGCTCAAATAAGTTTCTTGCAGCTCTTTCTTCTTTCTTTCTTTCTTTTTTTTTTAAAGAAAATGGGTGGCTGGGATGCTTAAAACGGGAATGCTACTGTATGTGAGAGCAATATCCACTGTAAGCACTCCAAGGGAAGCCTGCCAAAGCTGTATGTGAACAGCAGCCAAACAAAACACAGGCGCCTTTCCAGTGAAAACCAGCACACTTCTGCAAATAGAAGAAAAATTGACTTTCTGATTTGGAGTGTTTCTACAACTAAGAAGCAATGCTACAGAAATTGTTCTAAAAATAATTTCAGGCAGTGCATTTTTCCAAAGCTTTTAAAATGCTTATTCTTTCATCATACCTTACAAGAGAAGATTGACCAGAGTAATATTAAAATAAATTTGCAGGATTTTTTTAAACATACAGTATAGTGTACAGTGATGTGGTAAGGAACAATGTGTAATGCTTCTCCCACTTCCATTTTGAGGATTTTTTTTCTTTCGCTATTGTAACTACTTCATTCACAATTGTTATTTCTATGGTTATCAGTAAACTGAGTTACATAGGAAAAATAGTAATATATAAAGACTAGGGAGCAAACTCATACAATTTTCCCATTGCAAAGTCTTCAAGACTTCAACAAATATTTTTCATAAATTCAGAAAATCATAAATCGATAATTATTCAGATCATTGGCTTGGCTTGTCACCTATATTTCCATTTTGATTATCAAAGCTTTAACCATTTTCTTTTGTATACCCAGAGCCCTTATTTTACAATCCATATTTTTTTTATATTTCTACTTTGACTTTCAAAATCAAAAATTGCTTGTTTACTATTCTCAGCCTATTTAGAGATCCCTGGAATGTTTGAAAAGCTGCCTGGTGAGTTTACTTTTCTTCTAGAAAAAAAAATGAGTTTAAGAATGTAAAGAATTAGAAATAAAAGCAAAAAGTTAAGTAAGGTTTTGATCTAAGAAAGTTATAAACATATTTAGGATCCAGACAACTTTGAAACATTGAGACTTTTATTAAAAGATTGTGCACATAGTTTAAATAAAATAAACAGCATTTCTTGGTAACTACCCTGTTTCCCCCCCAAATAAGACATCCCCTGATAATAAACCCAATCGGGCTTTTGAGTGCATAGCAATAAGACCAAGCACTTATTTCAGGGTTCAAAAAAATACAAGACAGGGTCTTATTTTCAGGGAAACCCGGTAGAATCTTTTGTCTCTCGGAAAAATAATTTGAGATTTAAAATTTCAAACATTGGACACTAGAGGAGACTGAAGATTCCAAGCAAAAAAAGAAAGAAAAAAGGGGGAAGTTTATTTCTAACATTAGAAATACTTAAAGCAATTTTTGCAGAATGGGGCCTGACATTAGTAGCAACAATATCAGGAATATTAGTAACAAAGTTCCTATACATAAATTATGTCCAAAAGATATCAAATCTGATGCAGTATTACAACCAGAAATATTGGGTTAAAAATGTGTGGTTTACAAAATAGGGAAGACAATTAAAGTGGCATTAATGAACTCTGCTTAATTAATTTTATCTTATTTCTGAATAAATAGATACTGTATATGGATTGTACTGATGGTGATTTATAAATCTTGGTTAATAATGAGTATGCAGACTTTGAGATTATACAGACAACTTCATTAGGGTAATATGACAATTAATTGTCAGCTGTGTAGATTTTTTAAAATAGTTGCTTCCTGACCTGAAACTCCACTATTTTACTAGTGCTATAGTAGGAAATACATTACAGCAAATGTTAGATTATATAATCCAACAAAGAGAATGATTTCAAAATTAAGGGATAAATGAATGAGGTTTGGCTCTACATATTTTTTATGGATATGAGAGTCGGTACCATGTTTCCCTGAAAATAAGACCCTGTCTTACATTTTTTGAACCCTGAAATAAGCGCTTGACCTTATTGCCATCATGCACTCAAAAGCCCGATTGGGCTTATTATAAGGGGATATCTTATTTTGAGGGAAACAGGGTAGTTCGGGAGAATCACAAAAGCAAATTGAATGTAGTAAGAATGGGGGATTTAAGAAGCAGGTATGATAAAACAGGAGATATGTTCAAGTATGAATGACTGCAGATTACAAAAGTGAGTAACAAGTATAAAAGACGTTGTTCAATAACTTGATCATATGGAGATAATTTATGAATACAATTTATAGGCCACCAGGCTCCCAATGACTCTGGGTGACTTAGAATTAAATAGTAAAAAAGAACCAAGAAACGAGAGATCATGAGTGGCTTAAAGGCAAACATAAACTCCCCAAACCATCCAATATGACTTAATCAGCACCTTGACCCCTTTATCCCAATTCATTTTAAAGATCACTTGGAAAACAGACAGGTTTTAATAACTTCTGAACATAATCAGAGTGGGAGTCTCTCTGGAACTCTGTGGGGAGGGATAATGACAAATAAGACATGCTTTTGGGTCCCACCATAGATGATACTACATTATTAGGACTCCGACCCCTCCACTCTGCCCTCTTTCACGAGACAAACAGAAACAAATCCCCCTGTTAATGAGATTTGATTGATTGATTGATCATGTGCCATCAAGTTGTTTTTGACTTCTTGTGATTACACAAATTTTCTCCATGATGATCTATCCCTAGCCTGGACATTTAGGTCTTCCAATGGTCCTCTCATCACCACTGCAAATTAATCCATTTTGCTGCTAGTCACTCTCTTCTTTTTCCTTTCACATTTATGAGCTTTAGAGCCATTTCCAGAGACCTAGATCCTTGCATAATAGGTCTGAAATAGAATAATTTGAGTCATTTATGTCTCTAGTGAAAACTGTGGCTTGATTTGTTTGATGATCTATTGGTGGTTGTCCACAATATTCTCAGGAGTCTTTCCCATACCAGTGTTGAAAAGCGTAAATATTTATATTCTCCTTTTCAAAATCCAACTTTCAGTTCCATAGTGTCACAAGGAATATTATTGCTTTCATGATTCAGATTATTGTGGTATAGAGCTATTGTGGCATTTGAATTTCTTTTCCAAAACAAGGTTTGAATCACAAAGTAAATATATATGAAGGAAGAGTGAATCTGTTATGAAGGAAGGAGGTGACTGAGAAAGTCACAGTTGTGTAGTTCTTGCTTGAAAAGAGGGGAGAACAATTTAAAAAATGAAAGGTAATGTATGAAGCAGTGTATGGACAAAGGATAGAAAGGTATTGTGATATACAGTTAATGGAATTAGTTTAAATTAGATGTATTTCCTTTTCTTATTACTATTATATTATTTCTTGCTATTGTCTAGTTATATTATTTCTTGCTATTTGGCTCTAACTTTGCATAAATTGCATATCCTGAAAAAATTGAAGGACACATTTGTATTTGTATATATAATATACATTCTGTTTATTGGAAATGGCAGTGACAAAGCACTTCCATTTTGTAGCCAAAACAACATGGATATTAGCCATAAAGTCATCAGGAATGGAATGCAACAGGCAGGAGACTTAAGTATTACTGTTATTCCAGGTCAAATTATACAGATGTTTTGATAAAAATATGAAATCTTTGCATTTGTCAACATCTTGCTATTGGACATCCTCCATTTACTAGACCATTGTTTTTATTTATAAGAAAAAAGACTGAAAAAAAAGCAATTTCCTGCAATATTCATGCAAATTGAGTGGCTGTGAATATAGTCAAGATTGAGGATCTTGAGGTAGTTATATGAAAGCCAAGTGAATATCTATAGCCTTTTGGTCAATAATATATCAACCCGGTGAGCAAAATATAGACTTCAAGATGCAGCAACAAATGCATTGAGATTAGGGCTGGGAAAAAAAAAGCTTCACCTTTTTTTCTGGTTCATGCAGAAGCCTGAAAAAACACAGCCTGCTTTAAAATGTGGCAGAGAGGCGCTGTGTTTGCATGAGAGCCAAAGACTTTATTCCAAATCCTTGTTGAGGATTGTTGAGCCTAATTGTATATCTCAAGCATGTGTTGCTTAAGCAGCTGCTTCCCATGCCATAATTTTTGAAAATGGCAAATTTTAGATTCAGTTTAAACACGAATTATTTAGAAAATTTTGAGAAGTGAAATGTTAAATATTGAATCTAAGGATTACAACTTTTTTTTTTCAAATCAGCATTTGTAATATTTTTCTTCTTCTGTTCACATGTGTCCAAATCTCGGAGACCCTAACCCTAACCTTGGACAAGTCCAGGTTTTCTTGTATTTCTTCAACTACTGTGTACAGTTATGGACACATATCGTAAGCTGAGTCTGAGAAATAGTTTTCAGAAATTTCAGAAAAGGGCAGCAAGGATAATAGATACTAAGTAGAAGTTAGTTGGCAAATATTTAGTCTTGAGAAAAAGTGAATAAGAGGGCAAATAGTAGCATTCCTTAGATATCTAAAAGGAAGTCACATAGAAGGTCAAAACCTAATCTATCTCATTCCAGAGCGGAGAAAACAGAACAATTAATTTAATTCACAGAAAGCAGAGTTGCACTGGTGATCACGTTGCTTCTGGGTGCAATTTAAGGTGCTGGTTATCACCTCTATAACCATGCCTAACTGGTTATTTAAGGGACAACCTATGTCCTGCAGTTTCTGTACAGGCAGTAAGAGCTGACTGAATTGATGCATGCTGGGTCCACTTACTAAACAGTGTCATCTATGAATCACTATATTCTGCAGTGACGAAGTCTAGACAGCTCCTATTCTTATGGCCTTCAGAAAGACCTTAAAGCATGGGTGTCCAACCTTTTGGTTTGCATGGGCAGCATTGAAGAGAAATTGTCGTGGGCTTCATATATAATATAATCAATCACATATAACATATGATCCGTATAATGTTAAACGTTTACAATCTTGAGCTGTAATACTAGTTTCCAGGGCCGCATGCAGGCCATGGGTGGACATGCCTTCCTTAAAGATTTGGCTGTTCTTCCAGGTTTGGGGATAGGATGGATAGAATCCCACTTATTAAAGATAATGTCAACTTGCAAAGCTTTCAAGTTGCCATGAGTAGGGGAGGGAGAACTGATGGAGCGGGTTTTTATTTTTTATTTTTGTGTTGATGTTGCCTGGACTGCCATTCTGTCATTTCGTGTATTGTACTTTTTATTTGTTATTGTATTTGTATTCTCTGCTTATTGTGAGCTGCCCAGAATCCCTCTGGAGCTGGGCAGTGCCAAATTCAAAATAATAAACAAATAAACAAGTAAGTACACTTATTGTCCTGTTTATATATTAGAAACAGTACAAGGATGCAATATTATAGCTATCCATCATGTAGGCAATCTAGTTATATTGCCTTGGATTATTTTTTCCATTGATGATTACAAATAAGAATATGAAGTATTGAAGTACTGAAGTTTTAGTTAGCTAGAACAAGAACTAGCTTGTCATTATTACCAAAACTGTGCTATTCATATTTTCTATAGCCAGATCATCTTGATTTTAGGAATTTGATTCACAATATAATGCAACAGACCATGGAGGCTTGTATTAACAAGCAGGATTATGGAGTAATTAACGTAATTGTTCCACCGTGTGAGGATAAAAGTCACATACCCCGCTTTATGTCTCTTGCTATTCCACATACATAATATCCCACTGTTGTATTCTGCATCAGCTCCTCCTGAGTAATGAATACCTTGCTGTTGTGTGCTCACAATCGATAACATGGATTAGAATCCCCACTTCATACATTTGAAAGGTTAGCTTGGGAGGGGGACCCCACCATTTAACTATTCTGCTTTATTTTGTGATTACATCAGGGTGGTTAAGGAACAGTTAATCCTCATTAAGTGACCTGAAATATTCCATCCTTAGATCAGTATGTAAACAAATTTATGTAGCAGAATGGGGGGAGGGGAGCGAGAAAAATAGTTAATTTCACTTTGAATACTGGGTTTTCAGTTTGGTCTTAACCACAACTGGGCTTTGGGGTGAAGTTACCACAGGGCAACCAGTTATTTTTTAAGTAAGGGGATGGAGGTAGTAGAAAAGAGTAATAATCATTGCTGAAGGTTTATGGTTTTTACTTTAATTACTACAGTTTTGTATAGCTGGGTAGAGGAGGAAGGATGGAAGGTTTTATTTTGAGACATCTGTAGGTTGGCAGCTGTGCCAGCCATGTCAAGCAACAGAAGCAGCAAAGCCAAGAACCCCGGCATTTTTGATAGCGACAGTGTTGTGAATATTGGTTGCATTGCAGTATGACAGCATTTTCCCCCCTTTCCCTCCTTTGCATATGCTTTTGATGTGTGTGTATGTCGCATGCACATATGGAATGGTGAGGGAAAGGGTTGTTTTGTGTTTTAACTCCAAATAGCACTTCCTCAGTTTGCGTGCATGTTCATCAGCATCCTAGCAGAGCAATTTTGCTAATTATATTGAGCAATCCACTTTAAATTCAGGAACGTTGCAACTTTGAAACTGTAGCATTTTGACTGGCTAGAATGACCAAGCTTCCTTTCTCTCTCTTTTGCATCCCCCTCCCATTTCACAGTGAGCTAGTTGAAGGAAGCTGGCATTGTCGCAGAGTGAAAGCTCTGCAGAAGTGCCGCAGGTTTTTTCATATGGAAATGTGAAATAATGGGGTGATTAAATAGAGCTGTATATTAAAGTACATCTGACATTAGAATTAGCATAATGTGCTCTAGCCCTAGGCTGAGTACTTTATTTGCCATCTGCGTTGGACCAAAATCCCCTGGGGAAGCGCTAAAATATTCTGAATAAACTCAGCCCGAGTTCTTATTGAGAGTAAAATACCATTTGTGGCACGTCGTATTGATTCGTCTTAATTGCGGTGCAGAAAAGAACATTCAGTCGCCGATGACTTTTGTATTCTGTGACAAGTCAGCTGGAGTTATTCTAACACTGCAGTTGGTTAACCTGAACAGACTGTGGTGCTCGGAGTAGGAGAAAAACTCTTATCTTCAACCACATAAAGTGCAATATCATTTCATTTTTCTTTGGGATTTTGAAGGCAAAATATAGCCACAAAATTAACAGAGAAACAAGTAGCTATTAGAAAACAAATTTTTTTATTAAAGTTGAATTTTACTCTATTAATTTTATATGACTATTTGAATAGCATTTTTTGAAGTGGTTGAAAAATCACCTATTTTGATCCATATTTATCCATATTATAAACGATATGCAGATACTTCAAACAGTGCTGCTTATGGAATTATTTTTTGTTTTCTCACTGAAATATATACAATATCTTTCATCATAACATATAAAAACATATGAGACAAAAAAATAGAATAATCTCTAAACCTCATTAAAATGTACAAAACCAGTTTTTACTCTGTAATTTTGTACCACTGTGAACCATTTAAATATTCAAATGTTCCCCAAAAACTCTAGGAGGTTTTTATTGTAAATTCAGATCAAGGGAATAACCCTTAACTTCAGAGACAAATGAGACAAATTTACAAGAACATGTCTGCTGTTTTCTTGTGTTTTATAAATCTCTGTGGACCTGAACACTTTTGCTATAATGCCACTCCGAACAATATACATACATTACTACTTGTTTGTAGTGCTTCAATAATGAGTCCCCTTTGTATTAGATAACCTATATAATTCAACATCCAGGCTGTCTATAACATCAATTATCTCCTCATACCTTAATGTACATTCTATTAAAAAAAGATTTACAGCCCTTACAATACTCCTTTTGCTTGAATGTGGAGATTTTGTAGATTTGAAGAAGCCAGAATAATGACTTCATAATTGTTAAAGCAATGAATTAAAATAAAAGCACATTCATTTACAAACTAGGAATAGATATCTAATATCCCCCAGTATATGTCATGTTAAAATATATTTCACCCATGTACAGTCAAGAAGATACATTATGTCAGATTTGTTTCTTATCTTTTGATGTCATTTTTTTAATTCACTTTTTTCACACTATGTGATTTACATCATTTTTCTCACTTAATATTACCTTCCATTCTCTTGACTTCCAAACAATGGAATTATTCTGTCCTGAAATTCAGTCTTGTAACATCAGCACATCAAAATTCTCCTCTAGAAACAACAGGGGGAAAAAAGTAGGAAAAAAACCCTTGCTCCAGATTTTAGACAACTGTGTAGGAGCTAGATTTTAAAGGAAAATTGCCAGTTTATTTCATACAATGTAACAAGGGTTGAAAGTACTTGAAATGTATTTGAATGTCTTATGCAAAAAGAGGCAGCTTAAAATGTCCTTGAAAAACCTTCTTCTCAAAAGCATTAAATGTGGTGTTATATAAAAACCCACCTTGCCATGGGTATATCCTAGGACCTATGGCCTTTTCATTTCACTAATGGACAGTTCTTTTCTATCTTATATTAATATGGTTTTTTTTTGTTAAATTAATGATATTTCTATTTTTCTGAATCCGATTTCTAACCTATCTATCCATCCATATTCTGTCAACTGCAGTACAGTATATTTGTTTTAAATCTACCATTGTTTTTTTTTTTTAAAGTCATTAAAGCATTTATGAATTATGTGGATTTGATTGAAATGGTGGACTGCAAGGGGCTAACTTAAATATTATCTGGTTGGTTTTTTGTGAATAGACTTTTCTCCTTATTGACCCGCCACCTGCCATTTCCCCCTTTCTGGAAGAAAAAATCATTTTCAGGTTTTTCATACTGATCATTGGTATCAATGAGTATAGTTTTTTCTTTTCAAATCATATGGGAAATATAGATAGATCCCTAAACTTGCATAATGTTTTTATATTAAAGGTTCTTTAAAAAGTGATTGATATTCATAATGCTGGCTAAGGTTCTGTTATCACCTATATGAGGACATCCAGTTATTCTACAGGGTTGGAAGCAAAACTGAGAGGACAGTAGGCTGAGCACCCACCTTGAAAATTTGGTAGTGCTAAATGTGTTATTAATTTGATATATTTATGCACAAGTTCAATAATTTTTCTTCTCTCTAGTCAATCTCTGTGTAATTACCACATATACTGTGGTTCTGTCTAAAGACAGTGTTTTCTATCTAAAACTGTTCCACCTACATGAGAATTTTTGCCCATGAGCAGTTTCTATGCACTTGGTGAAAATCTAAATGAGCATCTATATTTTTCTGATGCTTAGTGTGATTCCATGTGAGTCCCTGATCTCCCAGTAATGACTGGCTTGTTCTTCAGATTAAGATATTGCTACTGACGGAATTGGCAAAACCATTGCCAATGGCATCCTTAATGGAATTGGCATATTGTCTTTCACTGAAAAAAAAAATGCATGTGTTGCTCATGTTAATGAATCCTAAATTGCATGTCAGTTTATTAGTAAATAATATATTTGTTAGTTTATATTTTATTAGTAATATATCAAATTTTATTATAATTCAACCTGATTTACTTAGTAAAAACTGAAATGGAAGTCACATACATTACTATGGCATAGCTGTGTTGAAATGCAGTCCAGTGCATGTTTACATTCAGAACATCTTTGTTCATTGTATAATTCAGAGTTACTGAAGAAGTAGCATTGTAAACATTTAGAAGTCCAGTAAAGGACTGACAGCAAGGAAGCTGGATTGTTTCCAGTGTAAACTCTTCCTTCTGTTTTGATCTAGGGCAGAATGATCTGCTCTGGCTCTGATTTAATTTAGTAACAGATAGTGAGAAAAAGAGAAAACATTTCCAATAGAGATAAAATAATTTTCCAATCCAGCTCTTATAAGTGAAATAGTGTTATTTCTTAGAAGTTAAAGTCTTGCTTTGAGAAGTCATCCTCTAATAGTGAGCATCTTATAAGTAATGTTAAGTAAATGCTAAGCAAAGCAGTTGTTAAATGTACCCTACCCAATTTTGCAACCTTTTTTTCCCATGGTTGTTAAATGAGTCACCCCAGTTAAGTGAATTACATAGTCATTAAGCAAATCTGTCTTCTCCTATTGACTTTGCTTGTCAAAAGCCAGCTGGGATAAATTTAGTTCATGTGATCCCGAGAATGCTGTAACTGCCATAAAGACATGCCAGTTGCCAGGCGTCCAAATTTTCATCACATTTCCATGGGGATGCTGCATCGGTGGTAAGTGTGAGGACCAGTAATAAGTCACTTTTGCCATAACTTCAAATGAGTGCTAACTGAATGGTTGTAAATTGAAGACTGCTTACATGCCAAAATCAGTTACTATGGGCAAAGCGTAGTTTGATTTCATTTCCTATACTTTTCTATGTTGATCTGTTAAAAAGCTGTTGAATATAACCCCATCTACTATACTTTTTTCTGTGTGCACACTTTTGAGTCAAGTGTTGACTCCTGGTGTCTGCCTGGATTATGTACAGTTTCGTTGGCAGCTTTTTCAAAAGTGATTTGCCACTGCCTGCTTCCTAGTGCTGACAGAGAAGACTGGCTCAAGGTCACCCAGCTGGCTTTATGCCTAAAACAAGGACTACAATACACAATCTCCCAATTTCTAGCCTGATGTCTTATCCACTACACCAGATTGCCTGTCGTATTCCTTTTAACATTTTCTAAATCAGACGCTCAGATTTACCAATATTTTTTCCATTAAAGATCTTGATCCCCCATTTTTCCTTAATAAAACGATACATATTTCTGGGATATAGCAATAGCAACAGCACTTAGACTTATATACTGCTTTACAGTGCTTTACAGCCCTCTCTAAGCAGTTTACAGAGTCAGCATATTACCCCACCAACAACTTGGGTCCTCATTTTACCCACCTCAGAAGGATAGAAGGCTAAGTCAACCTTGAGCCTGATGAGATTTGAACTTCCAAATTGCAGGCAGCCACCAAAAGTAGCCTGCAGTACTGTAGCCTGCAGTACTGCACTCTAACCATTGCACCACCACAGCTTGTATATCTGGACCAATGAAGCTGCTGAGTCATCTTCAAAAGCAGTCCCATATAGTGGGTGTCACAGCTGGCCTGTATACCTTATTTATAAAATGAAGGATATCTAGATTACTGATATTCATGAAATTAGATTTAAAATCCCTGCCAGTTGTGATTAGGAGAATTTTGAGTCCCTGATATAACCTAAAAGAGACATCAATTTTTGTCATGAGAAATGCTTGAGTTCTGTTAATATTTTAGTTATTGTAGGAAGCATCTGTATTTTATCTATATTTGACTAATTATATTCTAATACTACAGAAAAGGAAGTAAGCGATTGGAACATAACAAAGGTTACCTGTTTGTTTGTCAACAGGATGAAATAAAGAATAGTACAAGAAGAAAAAAAAACCCTTTGGAGACATAAGTCAAAGGCAAGCAAATATGTATTTAATTAAAGCAAACATAAAAATTAAAGTTACATGTTGAATCAATAAACAGGATTTTTTTACATGCATTTTGAACAAGACAGATCAGAATCTTGTGTGATGAAGACATAACGTGTCATAATAATTAGAAACACAGACAAAGGAACGGCTCATCAACATGCAAATGTATGCAGTTCTGGTGATTCAGATGAGGCAGATTTCTACCTCCTTTTTTTTTTTGCTTGATTCATCTTCATTGCTAATCATCTGAAGGCTGCCAAATGTTCACTGACACTAATGTATTATAGGTCAAGAGAGGCAGGTCTTCACCTATTACCCCCACAAACAATATGCTTTCCTTCCCTGTTTCCTCTTCAGGATTTTCAGCAATTACTGCCAGATGCAATCAGACTCCTTGAATAGGAGCAACTGGGGCTTGTTTGTGGCTTGGATTCATTAGAATCAGGAGGAAGAAGAAAGGAATAAATTACTTAATTGCACAAAAAAGTTGCAGCCAAAGTGTTGGTGAGAGAAGCTGATTGTGTGGATGTGTATGAGACTACTCTTGGAATGGAGGATCTTAGAATAGCTGGTAGTTTGGCCCGGCAGATTCAGACAGACTTGGGTGTCCTCCAAAACAGATGGCTCCACATACCATCTATTCTTCCCTTTGTCAGGTTTTACCATTTATTTGATCTTGCTTGTCTATGAAGCTGGTTGTATTAGATGTAACACAAATATGCATTCAGATCATACCCATTTACTCCTGCCTCCCAACTTTCATTCTTTATCTGTCTCTCTTTTTGTTTTTTGATGAGATGATCAAGTTGAACAAAGCCCTTGTTGTCTTCTTCCTGAATGGCAATAGAAAGAAAATGATGGAAAATGTGACTATCACAGCCCATGCATGCAGACAATTTCCCATATGTTTTTGTACACTTCTTCATCTTCATCTTCATCTTTCTTTTATTTTTCCTCCAAACAAATTCAACTAATGTTCCTAAGAGTCCCATGAAAATTAATAATTGTATCCACCTCTGAGAATTTTTTCCCCTCTCAGGTTTCCTCTATCAAGATCTTTCTCCGATACCCTTTTCAGGTTCTAGGCCATGTGTGATACCTGTGGGTGGTCTTGAGATCTTTTTAACACATATGTGTGTACAAATGGATATTGCTCTGTGAAATTATCACTAGAAATAATCAACTTTTATAGTTCATTTATAAATACAATTTCTTAGCACTCTATTTTTTAAAAAAGATTTTCTAGGACTTCATTAAAAAAGATATCCAATATTAAAAGTAATAGCAGAAACCCTCACTTTGTCAATTATCATAGACAAAACAACAAACTTTAATTTCTTAACAGAAAATTGACCTTTTATTACAAATCTACATTTAGGGTTTGCTTTTGATTGTTACTGTAGAATGTAGCAATGTGACTGAGGTTAGGATTTGGTGGCAGGAAAAACTGGAGTTTCCTCTCTCTTTACTGATGCAATTAAATTTAAAATAGTAAGAAGAACCTTGAAACTGGCAAACATATATACGTATTTGAAGCTATAACTAGAAGCTTCTGTGACAAAAATAAACATTCTTTTTGAGGAATATTTGGGGAACTCTAGAGCAAGGTGTCCACCATAGGCCTCTCCATTAATTCCCACAATTTTCCTCCTGTTCTTCATATAGGACAGATCTCCACTGATGACTAGAGATAAAAGGAAAACAAATGCCTGCCTGCTCCTTTCCCAACTGGGATAGAGGGACACAAGAGATGAGAAGGTAAAAATGGCAAAATGGCAAGAGAAGCAGCCACATGGCTAAGTCCTTCTGGTAGTCATCAGAGGAGCCTGCTGAAGTATGGGTCTCAGCTGGTACTCAGTGATGCCAACTTCTGGCTCTCTCCTTACAATCAGAAAAACAGTCTGCTCTAATCCCGTACTGGAATATGTTCTCTATTATGAAAGTATAAACTTCATATCCCAGAGTTCCTCAGGACATTAATGCTTGATTAAAAAAAATAGCTACTGGTTTTCAGGCTATATATATCACAGGAATTTATCTTGTTGCTTAGAATGATCACAACCATTTAATAGTACATTCCCTCCCCCCCATTTCAAAAAAGTCTTACTGTGTCTTCTTTCAGAGTTTTTTTCAAAGCTGGAATATATATGTATTCTGTTTTTCCTTTAGGAACATGCTTTAGTTTTGAGGAAAAATATCCTGGACAGATTCAATTCCCCATGGATCTATTGGCCCAAATATATTTATATATTTTTAATAAAAAGTTTTCTATTCCAGTCAATAAACCTTGCAGCTGACTCTAAATATATTAATTGGCTAAATGTTTTTTATCAATGTTTCCTGGAGTCATATAGGAGTCTCTTTGTGTGATTTACAAGAGATCCAGGCAGGAAAATGCACTTTCAAAGTTTGAGTGGCTGTTGATTGGTCCCTGGGGTTTTTCCTACCAAAGAGCGTGACTGCCTTGCAAGAAGAGAATATCCATGTTCCCCTCCTTTCACACTTGTATAATGGCACAGATGGGATTGCCAGGCTGAAGAATAGCAGGTGGGCTTTAACACAAGGCAGTTTTACTTTTATCATTGTGCTGAAAATGTTATGTGGCTCTGACTCCAGTGTTCATTAAGTGTTGAGGGTCCCCATGTTTAATAAGAAAGTTGTTGGTATAACCAGATATGACTTCAGTAATAAAATTCCAAATCATTAACTACTGTGTGCCATATATGAATGAAAACAAGTAGAAGGATAGAATAGAATAGAATAGAATAGAATAGAATTATTTATTGGCCAAGTTTGATTGAACACATAAGGAATTTGTCTCGGATGCTAGCTCAGTCATACAGGAGGTACAAAACTATGTTGAAGGCCATACAGTACTTGTTGATATCTTCACTTAAAGCAGTGGTTCTCAACCTTCCTAATGCCGTGACCCTTTAATAGAGTTCCTCATGTTGTGGTGACCCCCAACCATAAAATTATTTTTGTTGCTAC